>AYEL01060619.1:0-21458 GCA_000484575.1 Olivierus martensii | reverse complement strand
TATGCACCCCTGGTGTACTAGTTACTTGTTTCGACTGCAGATAACACAAAAATAATTGTATTGTTTAAATTTTTGTGTTACATTTAAAATATAACTAATATAAACAAACAATCAGCTGATTTCGAAAAACCGTCAGATATTTCCCGCCAGAATCTAGGATGCCGACTTCTGCGTCGATCGTCAAGTGTGGTATAGTTCGCTTTGTTTCGCTGATAAGTTAAAATTATAAATTTTTAAATAAAACTAATTTATCGAATTTTATGTGTGAAAAAGCGCTAAAATCGTATTATTTACAAGGGGCCAAACTTTCCCAAATTTTAATTTACTGGGTAAAGATATCTGTAAAAAAGAAGTAAGGATAAAATCTGAAGGAAATGTGGAACATGATTTTGAAGTCGGACAAATTCGGACAATCAATTCTTGAATTTTGGGGGTCGAAAGATCACAATTACAGTGGTACCTTGGTTAACAACGCGTTTTTGAATGGAAAACTGTCTTGGTTAACGACTCTTGATTATGAACTTCCGACAAAATAGAGCTCTGCAAAACAGCTCGTCATCGTATCACGTGATTAATTAGCTCAATCAATTGTTTTTTTTTTCAACAATCAATTCAAATCCGACAATATCATTATTAAAATTAATAAAATTATAACCATATAAAAATATATTTAACTAAATGATAATTAACATATAATAATGAAAACAAATTATTTAATTAATTAAAAATAGACTTGCAACAGTTCACTAGTTTTTAGTTTCTTAAAGATGATTTCTAGACGATTATTATTTTAAATTCTGCTAACAAGTCTGATTCTATTGTTCAAATTTGTGTTATATATTACTTGATACCTGCAAGTGGTGTGACCGTCGCAGTTTCGGATTCCATTAGAAGAAGAAAAAAATCTATCCGAGATCTCGCAGTTCATATAAACAATAAATCGGCGAGTGCGTGTCACTGTTCGTTTTCCATCAAAACATAAAATCAAATCTCATCTGTATAATAATTGTTGAATCTATAAGATCCTAATCAGTGTTTACGAGTTCGTTTTGTAGCAAATATAAGAAATAAATACTATTTTCCATATTTTTAAGACATTTTAAATGAGTTTTATCTGCATTTTTAATAATTACTATGGTTGTGGGAAGGAGCCGGAACGAATTAATCAATTTTCAATTAAATCCTATGGGGAATAGTGCTTTGGATAATGACGGTTTTGGTTAACGACGGTTCCGCTGGAACGGATTGCAGTCGTTAACCAAGGTACCACTGTATATTAATTAATTTGGATTAGGTTTGAATTATAGGGTTAAATAAAAATTTATTAAAATATTGACGGAAAATCAAATTTTTGATTAATGCGATAGAAATATGGAAAATATGATAGAATTTGAGATTTTAACCACTTTTTCTCGATTTAAGCAAAAATAACGAAGTTTTTAGGTCTTAAACTTTGTCTTGCATAGCCAGGCGTTGGAGCGTCAGACGGAGCAGGCGTGTCTTGCATAGCCAGGAGGTGGAGCGTTAAAGGTTAAATAATATTAAGTACCTTGATCTGTCTTAGATATTCCTTGTGATTAATTTCCAAAAATATTAAATTCAAAAATTTTAGAATTATTAATCAATCAGTCTTCGGCACTTGTTTAAGCGAAAAAATTTATTACTTATTAAAGATCTTTCAGCTTAATAAAGCTATCCTCAGTAACTACAAGTTTAATTGTAAACGAATACAACAAATCAAATTATTTGAAAACATATTTATTACTTAATAAATATAAGTTTTTTCACTTAAACAAGTGCTGAAGACTGATTAATTAATAATTCTAATAAAAAGCGAAAGTATATAATGTATATTCAAAAAGATTAAATTTAATTAATCTTTACTTTAATTAGGAATTTAATTTAATTTTTTATTTTATTAAAAACTCCAGTCTCATGCAAGACTAAAATGTTCTAAAATAGAACTTCTTTTCTGCATTTGGACCTTGTATATCAAAGTAGTTTATTAAAGAAAATGTTATGGTAAAATAAATAATAAGTCAAATAAGTAAGATAAATTGTTTATTCAAAAATGTTTTGTGTAGAGAAGCTTATTTGATATCTATTTCAACTGAGGCAGCTACAAAGATGGTCAAAAACCTTTTCTGAATAAACGATTTATCTTACTTATTTGGCTTATTGTTTACTTTTATTTAATAATTAAAGTAAGAAGTATTTCAGTATGAATTAGGCTCCTTTCACACTGCCAATGACAATGATCAAAGACTAAAGACAACAACCAAAAACAAAGACTACTTATTTTAACTTATCACTTAGCTATTCATATCTGTTCAAAGACGACTATGATAATTTATATCGAGCATGTCAAAGGTTTGTTCTAATAGTCAGCAAATATGGATCCATTTGTGCTAACATTATTACTTTGATGAAACAAATTATTGAGATTTATTAATAATTCTATAATCTATGATAATTTATATCGAGCATGTCAAAGGTTTGTTCTAATAGTCAGCAAATATGGATCCATTTGTGCTAACATTATTACTTTGATGAAACAAATTATTGAGATTTATTAATAATTCTATAATCTATGATAATTTATATCGAGCATGTCAAAGGTTTGTTCTAATAGTCAGCAAATATGGATCCATTTGTGCTAACATTATTACTTTGATGAAACAAATTATTGAGATTTATTAATAATTCTATAATCTATGATAATTTATATCGAGCATGTCAAAGGTTTGTTCTAATAGTCAGCAAATATGGATCCATTTGTGCTAACATTATTACTTTGATGAAACAAATTATTGAGATTTATTAATAATTCTATAATCTATGATAATTTATATCGAGCATGTCAAAGGTTTGTTCTAATAGTCAGCAAATATGGATCCATTTGTGCTAACATTATTACTTTGACGAAACAAATTATAGAATTATTAATAAATCTCAATAATCTTTATGAGAAACATCATACAGCAAAGGTCTCTCTCATACAGCCAGAAATCAATTCCTCCATTTTACTTTATAAAAATGCTTCTTCCTGATTGGTCGAAGTAGAACGACAATGACTCTTGAATCTTGGTCAAGATCAGAACAACTAGCGAACCGCCTGTTTCAGGACAATGAACGACTAAGAGAAACAAATGTGAACATGTAAGCGATCTTAACAAAGTGAGAGAGACAGAGTCTTCGGTTGTCGTCGCTGGCAGTGTGAAAGGAGCCTTATAGCAAATTATAATTTTACTTACAGGCTTGGGATGAAATTGGAATTGTGACAGAGCATCAACTTTTGTAAATACAGATTGCATCATATTTTTTATTTGCTTATGTTCTTCTAATTCTTCTCCTCCTCCATTTTCACAAATCTAAATAATATTCATAATTAAAAGACTACACTATATATATTTTAACTTGTGTGTAACAGATTTTATTTGTGACTAACTGAATATAACCAAATAAATAATAAACAGCTCTAAGGCAGGAAACAATATATATACTTTAATATTTAATATTATACAATATGCTAGAAGCACTTTCGATTAAATTATAATTCTCATCAGCCATATCAAGAATTCTGAAATGTAAAATTTGTTATCAAATACAAAATAAGATTCATGGACTATAAGGTGACATATTGATCTAATTACACTCGGATCACATTGGTTTTCAGGGAGGTGTTTTAGAAAAAATCTGTATAGGAGCAAATTAGGATTTCTTGAGGTAAGGGTCCTACTTCTAATAAACTATCAATTAATTGCACTGAAGATCTAATAGCCCACTTATAATCTTTCATCCTTGCAGTACACCATTTTGCTATTCATTTTTCCATCTCCTATGTAGGGGCAGATCTTTTTTTCTATGACTGGCTTTGCTTCTATCAGATTCTTTTCCGTTTATAAAAAGGCATTTACCTTCAAAGGTATTTACCCTTCAATTGAGCAAGAACCTGCATGTTTGCTCCTATACTTTTTTCTAAAACATCTCCCTGAAAACCAATGTGATCCGAGTGTAATTAGATCAATGTGTCACCTTATAGTCCATGAATCTTACTTTGTATTTGATAACAAATTTTACATCCAAACATCAGGAGTACCATTGGTAGTCCTTTGGCCAGAGTTCTGGCAGAACTTATAATAAGAAATAAAGAAAAGATGATACTTCCTGAAATTTCTCATAGACTAAAATTATATAAAAGATACATTGATGATGATTTAGTTATTTCAGAAAAAATGTAATTATATTAATGATTTAGAGAAAATATTTACAGACGAATCTATAGGCTTAACCCTTGTTAAACAAAAGGAAAATGAGACCCAGGTAGAATACCTGGACATAAATATTTATTTCTATTTTTTTAAAAAAAAGATTATTTTAGAATTTCTATTTTTAGAAAAAATACTTATGTTCCATTGTTTATAAAAGCAGATGCAAATGAACCATGGAGTTATAAGCTGGCAGCCTTCAGAGCATTACTGAATAGAGTTAATACTCACTGTACAACCATAGTCGATAAGCAAAGAGAAATAGAGTGGATAAAGGAACAAGCTTACAAACATGGGTATAAGAAAAGAATAATTAACAAACTGATAAAAGAACATACCAAAATTAAGTCTAAAAAAGATAACAATCAAAATAACAAAGAAAGAAAAACTTATATGATAGATATCAACTCAATAGCTTTGAGATACAAACGTAAAAATATATCCGGCCAGAGAATAGTATTTAACAGAACTAATACACTTTTTAATCTAATAAGAAATGATAAAGTTAATGTAAAATAATGTCCAGGCGTTTACCAAATACCCTTCTATGATAAAGATAATAATAAGGAAGGCAATTACATAGGTTACACATCAATAGATCTATTAAGAAACGATTACCTGAGCACAAAAAAGATTTATTAAATAAAACTGCTAATATGACCTTAGCGCAAAGTGCATTTACAATTTTTTAAAAGGGATTAAATATTACAGTTTTAACTTATTTACAATTTTTTTTTTTTTAATATACACTTATACACTTTTTAATACGAATACGAATACACTTTTTAATATAATAAGAAATGATAAAGATAGAGTTAATGTAAAAGAATGTCCAGGTGTTTACCAGATACCCTCTATGATAAAGATAATAATAATACGGAAGGCTTAAGAAATGATAAAGATAGAGTTAATGTAAAAGAATGTCCAGGTGTTTACCAGATACCCTTCTATGATAAAGATAATAATAATACAGAAGGCTATTACATAGGTTACACATCAAGATCTATTAAGAAACGATTACCTGAGCATAAAAAAGATTTATTACATAAAACCGCTAATACGACCTTAGCGCAAAGAGCTTTAATAACAAATTTGGATGTAAAATGGGAGGACACTAAATTACTGCGAAAGGAACAAAACCCGAAAAGAGGAAAGATTGCTGAAACTATATCTATTTTTAACAACCATAATAGAAGCAATAAAACAATTAAACTAGATTCAACCACAATAAACAATGCTTGGAAGTGGTGTTCAAAAAGAAAAAACTAATTAAGAAGTAATAGATTTTTTATTAATAGTATGTAGACATTTACGACGGTTTTATGATTTCTATGTCTTATTAATATATTTATTATTTTTATATAAAAATTGTAAAAATGTAAATAAGTTAAAATTGTAATATTTAATCCATTTTAAAAATTGTAAATAAGAGGTTGCTATAGTGACAATGTTTATAATATTCAAAAAATCAAAGGCGTTCTATGGAATTTCTGTTATGGTTCGGAATTCTTGATATGGCTGATGAGGATTATAATTTAAATTTTTATAAGTCGCACTAATTGAATATCGCATTATTCGAACTCACACTAATCGAGGCCTATCTGTACTTTATCACATATTAGACTTGACATTACTCAAATCTGCAAAGATAATTAGCTCAAGTATCGCATTAAACTTGATTTAAATCAAAGAGTACAAATACCTGTACATGTATTCTTGTTACTTACAGTTCCTTAAGAATATATGTTTTTTAATTAATGTTTTTTTACTGTTATTTAATGTGTAATGTATAAATTTTAGTAAAATACATGTTCTTGCATATTTTTGTTGTTTGTTTTATGATCTTAGTGATATAGTGTTCCACAAATTTTCTTTACAAACAAGTGTTCCGTGACTTCAAAAAGGTTAAGAATCACAGGTCTAACATGTCAATTATGCTGTCTCTAGTTTGTTTATAACTACTGAAATAATGATTGATTTTTTTTCAGTAACGACAAAATATTACAATAAACCAATTTGAATAAAATTTCCAAATTTTAATATTTTTAATTAATAGTATGAAATATCTGTGATGTTTTCAAATTAATTATTAAAGAATTTTTGAAATCTATCTTTAATAAAGAATTTAGTAATCAGCATATGTAATGCATTGATATTTTGATTATAATAACTTTATGATTTATTTTAATAGGTACCAACGACCCATTTGATCCTTTTGGAGATTCATCTGATTCTAAATTAGCGAATCCACAAAAGGTTTGTAACAAGCATTCTCATGTAAAATATTTAATAACTCCATAAATACAATAATAAATACAGGAGTTTCTTGAGTTATGACATTCATACTTAAAAATTTAAAACTTCAAATTTCATAAAATTCCAATAACTCTTCAAGAATTTTAAATATTATAATTGTAGAATGTTCTTGTAACTTATATAATGTAAAATTATACAGTTAACATATTTCAGCAGTATTTCAAGATGATGGTGATTACACCAAAAAACTCTCTTTATAATCAGAACTTTTATTTGAATCTGTGAAATAAGAAACTTTTAATTGGTCCATTTGTGAAATACATTATAAAATACAGTAGTTAAAGTTATTTCAGTACTAGCCTGATGATGGCCTAATTGCCGAAAATGTTTGTAACTTTAAAATAAAAAAAACTTAGCTGCTAATAGTGCTATTTGATCTTTGAAATACAAGTATAAATATAAACAGTTGTAATTAATAGTTTATTCAATAATTTTGTAAATTTTTGAATTATTAAATGTTTAAATGCAATTTTAGAGAAAAAATTCAAATGCATTAATTAAAATTGTGTTCAAAATATATTCCCGAATACCAAAAAGTAACTGTAATCCAAGTTATGATTCTTTCTGATTGTAAAAAAAAACCGTTAAAATGGACTAACAAAGAAAAAATTTAAAAGAATTCAAAACAAAATAAAAAAGTTACATCAGAATGGATGTAACTTTTTTATTTCCTTATATTTGTTTTGTTATTATATTGGTTTATCTGTTTCAATAAAAGTCATATATCTAGTTCTAGAGTTTTTTTTTTTGCTACAACTTGCAGAACAATGCTGAAGTACCCAATGTGGTCCTCATGGCACAAATTTTGGAGACTCCTGGTTTAGATTATGCAATTTTTAAATAATTTTATGATTTAATCTACATAATATTTTAATTCTATATAATTTTTGAAATATACAATATTTTTAAAATCAGATATCTTTTATATTTAAAGAAACTATCATATATTAAAATATTTTTGGATTAAAATTTTAATCAGAAAAACTTTATTAAAAATTTAAATACTGGTGACCCCTTTCTCTTACAGTTCCATTTATTCCTTGAGATTGAAATTTAACCTTATTCTCAGAGGGACAATAAACAAATGCCAATTTGCTCCTCTAAATTTTTTTGTAATGATATATTTCTATAATCATATCAAAATTAACTTCAAAGGTGGAAAAAAACTAAATGACCTATTTTATACCTTTCAAGCATTTACTATCTAAAATCAAACATAAAATACTATTAGGAAAACTTCTGGTCTAAAGACTATAGATCCTGGATATAGAAATCTGAAATGAAAAATTATTGCTTGATTATAAAAAAATTTACTGGGTTATTTTTTAATACAGGTTGAAATTCTTGAAATCGGGTCTCATTTACCCAGTTTAGTAACTAAGTTTTATATAAATATTTTAAAATATCAGAAGAGTCTCTTTTAATAAATATGTGGTAATTTATGATACAATTAACAGTATATTATCATGAATTTAAATATTTCTTGAAATGTAAAGATATATAGATTCAGCGTATTTTTTAAATGCAATATATGATTACTCATACTAAAGTCACTGTATAATTTTTAATGGTGAAGGATGGGGTTCAACTTACTAGATTGAGATCCCTCCTGAAAAATTTTCAGCGATATTGATCCTGGGTAAAAATATAAAACACTTCCACATAGCAGAGATTTTCTGACAAATTTTTATTTCTGTCTGAAACCGCACTTACAATTTTATCTGGCCAACGATTTTTATTTTGACCACAGTTATATATATGTTATATTTTTTTTAGTTTACAATGAGAACGAGTACAAAATCAAATCGGTAAAAATATAAAACACTTCCACATAGCAGAGATTTTCTGACAAATTTTTATTTCTGTTTGAAACCGCACTTACAATTTTATCTGGCCAACGATTTTTATTTGGACTACAGTTATATATATGTTATATTTTTTTAGTTTACAATGAGAACGAGTACAAAATCAAACCAAAGTACAAAATTGAATATTGGAACTTTATAGAACATTAATATTTTTTTGCTAACTCTTATCTGTAAGAAACAACTATTCAGATATCTAAAAATTTTCAGAAAATAACTAACTTGCTAAAAATTTGTCAGAATTATAATATTAAGAATTAACTAATTTACAGCCAATAAAAATAAAATATAACAATTAGTTATATTGGCTGGACTCAATGCAGATTGTGTGTTTCTACTAGCATTTGATTACTCGCGTTGAGTATCATGAAATTTATGTTAAACGAATTAACGAAACGCATTAAATATCGAAACATGAAGATACTTTTCGATATTTGATCATTATTTTATTATTTTATGCTTTTGTCAACAGATGGCGCCATATAACCGATTTCAATGAATTTTGCATATATTGTAGGGATCGTCTATAATTACATTATGAATAAAAAGTCAAAATATTTTAACGTATTTAAAAATAAATTATAGTTAATATATATATATTGTTTCCTGCCTTAGAGCTGTTTATTATTTATTTGGTTTAAAAATTGGCAGTGTAAGAGCTGAATTAATTTGAATATAACTAATAATCATTTAAAAAAAATTGCCATTTTTGCAGTTATTATTATATCAGAATCTCATTTATTTCACGTTTAAAATCTAACTTTTGGTAAATTGTATTTGCTTACTCTTCACAGAACTCGAACCACCTAGTCTTCGAATGTGACAATTATTCAAACTCCCGACTGGAGCTAATTTCACACCTAGCTTTACTGGACCTCCCATGGCCATGTGAAGCCTCCCACCTAGTCGCAGAAAAAGACACCCTGAAGATCTTTCAAAGATTTGTAACCTCCACAAAAAAAATTAAACCATCCTTCCCTCCGGTCACTATTCCAGACTCACAGCCATCCAGCCATCCGGACAGCCCATACTCCAGCCAGCCATCCAGCTAATCATCTACCAGTTCTGAGTCTTCAGTTCCATGATCCAGTCTACTAGCCTCAGTAAGTTCAGTGTTTAAGGTGAAACCATGCCAATGTCGCGTTTTTCACCCAACCTCCACGAAACCGACTTCCGTTTGATTCTGGAAATACACAATTGTCGCGTTTCCCCTTCCTCACTCCGGATCCAGTCCTTTTGTGGCGGTTTTTTTTTTGTACCCTTTGTGTTTTCCATCTATGTGGCGTTTTACTCTTTCTCCCCTCTGGATCCAGCCGTATTTGTAACCGATTCGGCTTTTCTTGGTTTTGCATATTTTTATTATTTATAATAAAATTAGGATTTTTATGAAAATTTTAATTTATTTTTACACGAAGTATTGTATTTTAATAAATATTATGTATAAGTACAGGTTGACATTCAAAATCCGGATTCTTCAGTATTCCGACATGAATTTCAGGAGCGTATTTTCAAAGTTGCTTGCCACGCTAACACGTAGCTCTGATCATTCCTTCTTTTTTTTAAATATTTATTTGTTGTTGTTTAGCCCAATTATGGATTCAGCAAAGAAGAAATGTGGCATAAAACGTAAACATCGTGCGTTATCGATCGCAGAGAAAGTGGAAATACTAAAAAAACTTAGTGGCGGTGTGTCGGTGCGAAGAAAATTTCGTTTTCTTTTCACTTATTGTTTATTTTTTCCCTTTAAAAGACTGTAAATGTGGTAATTTTCTATTAAATATATACAGCATATATAAACCTTCAATTATCCAGCATATTCAAAAATCCGCCATTCCTCAGGTCCCGAGGTTGCCGGATTTTTGAATGTCTATATGCATAAACTGCTTTTGTATAAAGACAATACACAAAATCAAAATTTAATTCAACAAAAATACAATAACCTCTCTCCAATGCAATACATAGGATGAAATACGGTGTTGGTGGTATAGTTAGGACCTTACTCTTAAGGGACCTCCTTTTTGCATTTCATTATATCTCTTGATGATAAAGCTTTAACCAGAGAGCTCCCGAACATCTTTAATCCGGCACAATATAATATAAATTATACACAAATATACACATAATATACACAAATATATAAACAAAGTAGACCCCTTACTCTTAAGGGACCTCCTTTTTGCATTTCATTATATCTCTTGATGATAAAGCTTTAAACAGAGAGCTCCCGAACATCTTTAATCCGGCACAATACAATATAAATTATACACAAATAAATGGTCTACTTTGTTTTAAAATGATTTTGGCATTAAAACAGAATTATGCTATACACCATCACTTATAATTCTTAACGAGATAGCTTTTCTCTCACTGCTAGAACGTATTAGAAAAGTTTTTTCATTTTTAATTAATTAAAAGTTTAGTAATTTTTAATTTTTAAATTAATTAAAACAGCTTTAGAATCGATGATATAACAACAACATCAACGAAACTAATTTGTTTCAAATTTAATAAATGACCGCAGTAAAAAATAATGCATTAATACTGAAAACAATTAATAGATGGCAGAAGTTGTCCGTTGAATCAATTTAAAGAACATAGTTACTATAGCAACGTGCTGAACATGCCCTATGCTGAGGTGCCATCTAACAACAACATTGGAACTAAACTATAAAAAATAATGCATTAATACTGATAACAATTAATAGATGGCAGAAGTTGTCCGTTGAATAAATTTAAAGAACATAGTTACTATAGCAACGTGCCGAACATGCCCTAGGCTGAGGTGCCATCTAACAACAACATTGGAACTAAACCAAGGTCGAGTTTTCTGCACGAAAGTTTTAAAAAATTGACCTTCGTTTATTTCTGATAACAATTGACATAATTAATAGAAAAAGAAAACAGGTAACGAGATTTTTCCCTCTTCTTTTTTTTACCAATAAGGGAAAAAGAACAGAAAGACAAAAACCTTCATTAGTTGCTTATTTTCCGTTTCAGTAAGGATATAAAAAACAAATTAATGGTGATTTTCCCTTACTTTTACCGAGAAATGGAAAATTTATTTTTTTCTCCGAAAACTTAATGGCGGAGAAAATTGTATTTATGAATTTTTAATTATATATCAAACATTTAATAAAACAGTAAGGGAATTAAAAAAATTTCTATTTTCTGAATAAAAAGTTGAAAGAATTATAAATGTATAAAGTTTTACATATAAGATTTATTTACTAAAATGCATTAATATCATTCTTTAATATATAAATTTTTACTACAGTTCTGTATATAAAAATCTATACAGTGAATTTTAGATAAATTATTAATTCATAGTTAAATCATAATTGTTTATGTGTAATGAAAACTATATCACGTAAACAGCAGTCTATCAGAAAAAAAATATCAATTGGTCAATATCAATTGTTCTGCAGGTGTTACCAATACTTATTTTATATTTTGGATTAAATTTGATTGTGAAAAGTTCAGTATAATCAAAGTGACGTAGAATTAACAAAACAGACTGAATATATTATCGATTCATAAAATGCTAAACAAAGTTATGTTCTTCATAATAAAACAGAATATTGTATAAAATTAAAATAAATGATTAATTGATGAGTTACTTAAGTTTGCATAAAATCATTCTACGAATATTTCGGAAGATAAACGTATAACTCATTAGATATGCATTAGAATAATTTAATTATTTGTTAGCATTTTTCTACACAGTTGACAGATATTAATTTTTGAATATTTTTATAGATATATTTCCTTAATAATAAAATAATTTATTCTAATCTAAACAGTTTCTAAATTATTTAAAAATTAAATAATTTCGAAGTAAATGAGAGAACATAATCACACTTTCACTAATATATGGATTAATTAACGATGGAAATTGTGTAGTAAAATACGCAGATTATGAAACTTCACCACTAATTAAAAATTAATTTTTTTACTGTTGTTATGAAATTTGTTACTCAGATAGGTTATAAACTGAAGAATGATATCGCATGATATTAATTAAGGATCTATTATATTATTTTTAAATCAAGATATTTATAATCACAAAATTTATAGCTTTGTTAGTTGAATTTTTATTTTCGAAACAAGAAAAGATTGTTAGAAAAATAAAGTAACATTTAAAGGTAAGAATCGTTTTATTAATTAATTAGAAAAGGAGTATTATTTTCCTTTGAAAACTATATACCTTTCAGGTAACAACATTTCAAGGTATAAAAACAAGCATAACTGCGTGTTTCTTCACCATTTTTAAATTATTCTAGTTGAATTTTTATTTTCGAAACAAGAAAAGATTGTTAGAAAAATAAAGTAACATTTAAATGTAAAAATCGTTTTATTAATTAATTAGAAAAGGAATATTATTTTCCGTTGAAAATTATATACCTTTCAGGTAACATTTCAAGGTATAAAAACAAGCATAACTGCATGTTTCTTCACCATTTTTAAATTATTGGAGACCAATAACACGTATTTGGTCATCTGCCAACTACTGATTTAACCAGTTGCAAAATATTTTCTTATAAACTTCAATTAATAAATTAATAGTAAAAAAAAAAAAAAAAAAGCATAAATTTTATCACTATTATTTCAGGAATAATCCTATACTGAATTTTCTTCAATATACAACTTCTCATAAAACTGTTTTTCTTATTTATCTAGTATTATCATTAGATCATTAAACCCCACACAACCAACTTATTATTATTTTATGTTTTAGATGAAGCTAATCAATAGAAGAATTACCCACTTAATTAATAATTTTATTAACTATTCTTCTTTATTTAATTAAGGATCTATTGTGTTATTTTAAAACAAAGATATTTATAATAATTTTAAATATATAGCTTTATTAATGGAAATTTTATTTTTGAAACAAGAAATGATTGTTAGAAAAATAAATTACAGTCGTTAAATGCAAGAACCGTTTTATTAATTAATTAGAAAAGGAGTATTCTCTTGAATGCTATATACGTTTATATAATTACATTTCAAGGTATAAAAACAAGCGTAATAACATGTTTCCTGATCATTTCGAAATTATTCATGACCACGTGTTTGGTCATCTGCCAACTACTGATTTAACCAGTGGCAAATATTTTTTATAAACTTCAATTTCAGTAATTAATTACTGAATTAATACTTAAATTTTTCCTTTAATATTATTTTCACCTGAATTATAAGATAAATCAATCTTTATGTTTTAAAAAATTGTTTATTGAATTTTTATATAGGATGGCCCAAGTATTTAATGGATAATTATATTATTTCAAAACAAGAATTCTGTTTTATTTTACGTAAAGATATTTTATTTTTCATCTATTTTGGCAGCAAAATCAAGGTTATAAAAACACAATTAGTTTAAATTTATGTATTTATTCAAACTTCAGTTGCAGTTTCTAAAAAAATTTATAAAACGTGTTTTAGAAACTGCAACTGAATTTTTATCGATTATGTATATGTAATAATTGATAAAAAGAATGAAATAATCGTTTAAAATAAAATTTTATATAAAACTTAACTATGTTTTTCCCTCAATAATTAGTATACGCTGTTAGTTTATACTGTGTTTCATAATATAGAGCGATGAGCTTAGTTCGCAGCAAATAGCTAATTGATGTTTACCTCTAAGAATAACTTTAGTAATAAATTCTGTTTACGTAATTAATGGAAAATATCGATTATCTTATGCAATTAGTACGAATATAACACTTTAAATTATTTCTAGAATTTTGGTTATAATATATTTTTGATGATGGGAATTTAAATACTTAAATTTTGTGCGCAAAATTTGGTGATATCTGTATCGATGAATATTCAATACCGCATAAATTTTGTAAAAATGAACAGAAGCATTGATATGATAGCAAGGCTTTCATAAATGAATTATTAACTCTTAGAATAACCTTTTATTAACATTCTTCATTATTATAGCTTATTTAATCACATTTAAAGTTGATTATATAATTTCGTGGGATGCCGATTATTTTTTAAAAAAATTTTGTAATTTTTCTCGAATACTGACCAAAAGTAATTTATGGTTTCACAATAGATACTGAAAAATATTAATTTATTATTTTTCTTAAAATACTCAATCACAGATTGTAAATGTGTGAACATAATCATCTGAAGTTGATTTTCCTTCAACTTTCCACAATTCCATCAAAAAATATTATTTCTTGTGGAGAATGATAAGATTCTGTCAGCGGTGCATTACATAATAGTTCACAGTACATTTGCAATCCTAAAGCTATATCTTGCTGATTTGTAATTTTAATATTCATTATTACATGCAATAAAAATTTCTATTACCAATTGCTTAGTACAGGTACTCCTCACTTAACGATTTGGTCGGTAAGCGAGTAACTTCTTTGTATATATTTAGAACAAGTTACTCTCTTAAATTCTCATGGCTGTAAAGACATTTATATCTTTATTATATTTTTCTTCATCAGATTTTTGGAACTACGAATGCGGAGAATTACATGCGATAGAAGTCGTAAGTAACGAATATAGGCAAAAACCAAACTTTCCATTAAAAACAAAGTCGTAAGTTCGAGCAGTCGTTAAACAGGTGGATCGTTAAGTGAGGAGTACCTGTATTCAATAAAATAATAATCAAAATTGTGTATTATAGCCGGGAAATTATTACATAAAGAAAACAACCGATATCGATATATATATATTGATGACGTTTGTATAAATGATGGGGTTTTCGGCAAAAGAATATTTACTAAAATTTTGTAGCTCATTTGCACATACAATTGAATATCAAATATTTATTATACTTGCTTCTTTTCCTTTTCAGCAAAAGGTATCACGTAAACACCAGTCTATCAGAAAAAAATATCAATTCAATTGTTAAATATCAATTGTTCAATATCAATTGTTCTGCAGGTGTTACCAATACTTATTTTATATTTTGGATTAAATTTGATTGTGAAAAGTTCAGTTTAATCAAAGTGACGTAGAATTAACAAAACAGACTGAATATATTATCGATTCATAAAATGCTAAACAAAGTTATGTCCTTCATAATAAAACAGAATATTGTATAAAATTAAAATAAATGATTAATTGATGAGTTACTTAAGTTTGGATAAAATCATTCTACGAATATTTCGGAAGATAAACGTATAACTCATTAGATATGCATTAGAATAATTTAATTATTTGTTAGCATTTTTCTACACAGTTGACAGATATTAATTTTTGAATATTTTTATAGATATATTTCCTTAATAATAAAATAATTTATACTAATCTAAACAGTTTTCTAAATTATTTAAAAATTAAATAATTTCGAAGTAAATGATATTGATGACGTTTGTATAAATGATGGGGTTTTCAGCAAAAGAATATTTACTAAAAACATTTGTAGCTCATTTGCACATACAATTGTATATCAAATATTTATTATACTATACAATTTTTCTGATATCTATCAGTCGAGAGTTGGGCAATTGTTCTAATTTTAATAACATTGTTTTTTTAATCCATCCTGTTCTATCCAGGCTGAAGCAATATTACTGATGATATTAAATTTAAACATATTTATTTATATTTTAATAAGCTGGAAGTTATAAAATTTGATATTATTTATTAGATAAAAATAATTAAATATTATTTTCTGTTTACTTGATAGATATATCTATTTACAAGGATATTTATGTGTTGTTTTTAATATAAATTTGTAAGAAATGTGTAAAAAATATTTTCTCATGTTAGTTAATTAAAATTAAATGATTTTACTTGCAAATTTTATTGATTGTTGTTATTATTACTTTATTATTTTAAAAGGCTATTTTTATTAATCGCTAATCTTATTAATAAAATTATTATTATGGTACTGTTTGAAATTTAAGTACTGTATTGTTGATGATTGTGTCCTTGCACAAACCATAATAAAAAGAATTTTGTTTATTAAGTATAATAGCTTTGAAAAACCATTCGATTCAGAACGATATCTTTGCATCTACCATGACATTATCACCTTTGAGACATTCATCATTTTCAACAAACAAAAAAGAAAATAGATGTCAAATATCAAGAAATGATCTTGAATTCGTGTCTCTATAGTTGGCCATCTATTGTTCGTGCCTTATATAAATGAGTTTTAAATTCGCTGAAACCAATTAATACTTCATTTATATCCAATTATTGAAGAAGTGAAAAAATAACCAAAAGGCCATTCTCATTGAAAAATTCGACTTCCTGGTTTTCATAGGAAAGCTCAACTGAGTATTAACGTTAGTTTAATTTTTACAATTCTATATAAATGAGTTTTAAATTCGCTGAAACCAATTAATACTTCATTTATATCCAATTATTTAAGAAGTGAAAAAATAACCATAAGGCCATTCTTATTGAAAAATTCT
The DNA here is from genome assembly GCA_000484575.1 of Olivierus martensii. NCBI lineage: Eukaryota > Metazoa > Arthropoda > Arachnida > Scorpiones > Buthidae > Olivierus > Olivierus martensii. The sequence goes on along the minus strand of AYEL01060619.1, from coordinate 4,616 downwards.
ACTTCCTGGTTTTCATAGGAAAGCTCAACTGAGTATTAACGTTAATTTAATTTTTACAATTGCTAAAAATAAAATGCTAAATTAAAAAGAAAAGCTGTACTCTTTTCTTTTTTATGACTAATTTTTTCAAAATATAGTAACTGAATAATAAGTAAAGTATTCATAAAGATATAGTGATAATTTTTTTTAATTTATGATTATTATATATGTGACATTGATTACATTTGTTTGCTATAGGAAATAACTGAAAACTATTTGTAATTACACTTTTCTGTAAATATATATAGTAATTATTTTATAAATATATAATTATATTGCATAATATTATGCTATATTATACTGTATATGTATAATGACACCTATTTTATTTATGCGAATTCATCGTTAGTCCCTGAAATGATCGAGACGATCAATAATCATTTATATAATGATTAATATTGCTTCATTTTGTAGATTAAATCTTATGATTTTTGAGTGCTATTATCATAAAAATAATAGTTATTGCTAGAAAACAAACGGAGAATATCGATTACCATAGATGTCCTCATTCTTCAACCAAAATATGTTCTGCATTATGTTTACGCATCATCTGAAAGGTAAATAGCTATCCTATTAGCTTCTTTATAAGAGACAGTTTTTGTGAATATTTATTGCCAAATTTCAAATTAAAGAATATTTTTAAGCACTCGTTGATCAATAAAAAATAAATTGTAAAAAACACGATTTTATCATTGTCAAACTTTCCTGTATTGGGAAAATTTCCCCGTTATATTTTTTTTATCATAATTAAAGGGTTTTGACTACAGTATAATATATATAACAATAATTATTCATCTTATTTTATAATAATCCCCAAAAATATTTAAAATATCTTAGTTAATGTCAAGTCTATGCTATTAATCAGTATATTTATTAATCAAGGACAGCGATAGGATAATTTCAAATTAATAGGATAAATTTGAAATTAATCCTATTAATCCTAATAATTATTATTCAGGAAAAGTTTCATGGCCATTCAGCAGAAAACAAGCAATTAATTTTCCACCATTTTCAAGGACTAAGTTAAATATTTCTTAAAATAATTAAATTATTCATTTTGATGTTTTACTAATTTATATATTCTTTCTATTCGAATTTCTCAATTTGTCACACTTTTTACACGATCACCATTTTCAAGGACTAAGTTAAATATTTCTTAAAATAATTAAATTATTCATTTTGATATTTTGTTAATTTATATATTCTTTCTATTGGAATTTCTCAATTTGTCACACATTTTACACGGTTTCTTTCGTTCTCTGATAAAATGCGATATAAAATATTCCAAAATATGCCACTTTAACTATAAAATTGCATGAATGCAAATATTAATCTGTATTTTTTTGTTAGAACATTAATTTATAAAAAAGATTAACTACTGTAAAAGTAACAGTATGTGCAAATAAATATTTTAATATAAAATTGTTCCTCTTCTAATAGTTTTCAGATTGAACTTCATGATCATCGAGAAAATTTCATGTTTTTTGTTAAATTCCCTTGAAAGCTTTCAGTTATGTGATTAACTTCTAGTTTAAACTAAGATGAATTCACATAATTAAATTGTTTGGCTTTAAATAGACTGCTTTGATGTAAAATATATTTTTCGTGCATATGTATCGTTAATGAAAACCCAGACGATTTTCACTATTTTAATTTAGTTATGTGATATACAATTTATTTTCTTTCAAACACTTCTCATTTATAAAAAAAAGTATAAACTCTGGTGAATTTTTTTATACAAAAACCTATTAAATAAAATTTACTTATTATAATAGATATATTTTCATTTAAACAAATTATGTTATTATTAATCGATAGATGGCGATGGCTGTTCACTGATTTAGCCATACAATTCTGGTTACCATGGTGATAGCATCGAAGTGTCGTTTCTCTCTCTAGGCTAATGCGCCCTCTCACAACAACATCGGAACTAACTGAAGGTTAACCTTCTGTAGAGTATAGTTTTTAGTATATTAATATAAATTTTCAGTTTTTTTTTGTTTAGGATGAATCTTTAGAAAATTTAAGCTTTTGTTAATAATCAAACAAGTTTTGAGATTAATTACTGAGAAAAATAAAGGCTAATAAAAATATGTATTACACGAGTTGAAGAACACCATTAATTTAGATGTGAATTTATATAATTAAATCTTTGATAACATGATATATAATATTATTTTGTTGAAATCTTAAATAAAATGAACTGCTGCACCGGATTAACAATAAAATTTACCAATTTATTGCAATGAATAAGATATCTGATGAGTTTAGTAGCAGTGAAACTCTAATAATTTGCAATATTCTGTTGATAGTTTCATTTGTCATAAAGAAATTAAATGGACATTTTTTTAGTTTATTTTTTAAAAAATAAAAACTTATGTTATAAAGTAGATATTTAGAATGTCAAGAGAAAATTCTATAAATTGAATTTGAAACTTCCTTTTGCGAAATTATCTGGATGTTGTTTGTAATGAATCGATTATGTCGAACTGTGTATGATTTTTATTAAAAAAAGAGACAAATATGAAAATAATTTTATGTCAAGTAAACAATCTTAGTAATGAAAATATGAATTTATTCATTCGGATTAGCCAAATAACATGTCTGACAGATAAAATTGCACTTTGCACACGAATCATTTATTATAGATGAACAATGCGCATTTTACATCACGTACTACAGTTTTCATATGAAAATTACTTTCTGGATTTTTCATTATTAAAAATAGATAGATTGCCATTTATGTGAATGCTTTACATCCATGATAATCTATCTGTAAAGTGATATAATTATCCCTGATTGTTAACAATTAAATAAAAATTTCAGGAATCACAATTTTTATTTGAACAATATCTTCATTTTTATCAATTTCATAAGTTTTCATTATTAAATTTTGATATAATTTCTTAAATCTTAGTTCGGTTGATGATGAAAACATTTATTGTGTAGAATATATTATAATACCTATTGCAGTTATACCGCTTGAAAATTTTGTCTTTCTCATTCGTTTATTAATTAGCACAGTGTTTCCGAAAGTGTGGTACGCGTACCGCCAGGGGTACGAAAACAAATAATCAAAACAAAAAACTGCAATACTAAGGCAACGCTCTCCGAAACAGTAGCAGCGCGATTAACGCCGCTACTGTTCGCACGGCCACGCCACAACTATAAATAGTAACAGCGATGTCGTCACATTTGAATGCGCGCAATTTTAAAAGATAATAGGTATTTGCTGAAATAATATATTTGTTAAATTTATTAATAACTTTACACTTCTTTCATACGGTATATAAAGTTTTAGTACAGTTCTGTATATAAAATATATATAGTGAATTTTAGATAAATTATTAATCAATTTTTAAATTATAAAATTCACATAATTATTTTTGCCTAATGAAATCTCTAACAAATCTATCAATTAAAAAAAATCAATTTTGCAGGTGTTACAAACAGGGCCGGTTCATGATACCAGCAACTGGGACAGTTGCCTGAGGCGCTTCATGTGCTTAGGGGCTCCATCAAGGATATATTATAAATTAGGTTTATAAAAACTAATAAGTTACAGGATGTCACGCCAAATCTTTGCAATATCACCTTCGTTGCATTAAGAATGCTTATAGTACCTATTACTATGGCTGCTGCAAAAGTTTTACTTTACTAAAGCTTATAAAAACACAAGTACGATCCTCCATATCTCAAGACAGAATGAAACCTTTGGCAATTTTGTCTATAGAAAATGATGATATTGCAAAAGAATATAAATATAGAAAGTGCCATGAAAAGATTTGCTGATCTAAAGGCTAGAAAAAAAAATGTTTTAGGTAGGCTAATTGTTCATACTCTCCAAATACTGTTTGAGAAAAACAATATTATTGTTTATTGTTAAAAACAACCCAGGTAATAAACTCATTTCTATATTTTTAATTACTCCTTGTGAACATTTTTATAATTATACTTAAAAAGGGCGCCAGCAACCATAGAGCCGGGTCCGGCTCTATGGTTGCTGGTTACAAATACTTCTTTTATGCTTTGGATTGAATTTTATTGTTAAAAGTTTAGTTTAATCAAAGTGACGAAGAGTTAAGAAAACAGACTGAATATATTATCGATTCATAGAATGCTAAAGAAACTTATGTTCTCTGGTAATAAAATAGAGTATTACATAAAATTAAATTAAATGATTAATTTATGAGTTAGGTGGGTTTGAATAAAATTATTCTGCAAATTTTTCGGAAGGTAAGTGTATATTACTCATTAGATATGCATTTGAATAAATTAATTATTTTAAGCATTTTTCTCTTTCAGTTTTCAAAGGGTTACATCTATGAATACATTCTATTTTTACAAAATTTGTAATAAGAGTTTAGTTATAAATAAAAACATAGTTTGTAGCAAGTAATTATATATAAGGTACATTAAATATTTGTTTTATTTTAATAAAGCTGAAAATGTATTATTTAAATAAAAATAATTTTTGTAAGCATGTAAAAAGTTCTAAAATAACTATAATATCTATATAAACAAAGCTTGAAAAATTGTACAAAGCTATCAAAAAAAAAAAAAGCATAAATTTTTAT
>AYEL01060618.1:0-28688 GCA_000484575.1 Olivierus martensii | reverse complement strand
TAAATCCACTTTCCTAAGTGTTTGGGATAGCTTATTTTATATGGACAAATGGACAACTCCTACATCTTTCTTAATTAAAAGAGATTGCTCTATATTAACTTCTGACTTTCGAGATAGGGAGCCACACTAAAGCCATCAAAGAGTCGAATGTGACTCAAAAACCGCAACTTAACCACCGTGGATGTATACAATATCTAAATAACTGATTTTATTTAATTCTTGTAATTTTATTGAATTTAATAATTTATTCTATTAAAATATACATGGTATAGTGAACAAGAAGTTTGTTGGATGATTTAAAGAGTTCATTTTGGCTATTTATTAAAGTGAATAACATGAAAAGCGCAGTGGCATCTCACCCGGAATATTCGGGGTAAGATGACTAATTGTAACTTTTTTAAAAAATAATAAAAAATTACCCGATTGCTATATCAAAGATTTTGATGGAGTAATATATGCATAACACTTATAAGTTTAAGTACAAAAAATATGAAAGGAAAATATTCAAATTTAATATGAGTTTTAGGGTCAAAAAGCTTAAGTATGGCGACTTCCCCCGATCCACTATATAAAAGTTCACAGGATATTTGCAAAGCTAAAGATATATCTTGTTCATTTGTAATTAATTGACATAATTACATATAATTATGTCTATTAATTATTTTTATTAGTAATCATTTTTATTAGCATGTTTAATTACATGCTAATAAAAATGTTTACTAAAAATGTGATTAGTATTCAATAAAAACTAATTAAAATTGTGTATTATGGCCGAGAAATTATCATATAGAAAAAATGATTGATATAAATATATTCATTGATGACGTTTGTGTAAGTAATGCTTACGGCAGGAAATTCTTTACTCAAATACAGTAGATCATTTATAAATAAAGTTGAAAATCAAATATTTATTATATTGTATAACTGGTAATATGGCTCTCAATCCTGACATGAACAGTTGCTCTAGATAAAGGAATACATGCCATTATAACATTGCTTTCTATCCATCCTGTTCTATCTAGGCTGAAGCAACTGTTTATATTAAATCTACTCATATTTATTTATATTTTTAATAAGTTGAAATAATAACATTTGATATTAATTATCAGATAAAAGTACTTAAAATATAAGTTAATTGTCTGTTACTTGATAGAAATTTCTACTTAAAATGATATTTAGGTTTTTTAATATAAATATGTCAGATATGTAAAAAATATTTTCTTACGTTAGTTCATTAAAAATTAAATGATTTTAGCTGCAAAACAGTTAATTTTATTTTGATTGTTTTGTTATTACTTTAATATTCAATATTTGCAAAACGCTATTTTTTTAATCGCTAATCTTATTAATAAAATTATTATTATTGTATAGTTTGAGATTTAGGTATTGTTGATGATTTTGTCCTTGCACAAACCATAATAAAAAATATTGTTTATTAAGTATAATAGTTTTGAGGAACCATTCGATTCAGAATGATATCTTTGCATCTACCATGACATTATCATCTTTGAGACAATCATTGTTTTCAACAAACAAAAAAGGAAATAAATGACACATATCAAGGAATGATCTTGAATTCAAGACTTGATATTTGGCCATCTATTGTTCGTGCCTTATATAAATGAGTTTTAAATTCGTTGAAACGAATTAATATTTAATTTATATCCAATTATGAGAAGGAAAATTTAAAATAATGATAAATAATTCTTATTGAAAAGACTATTGACTTATTCGGTTTGAAATAACTAGTTGCTCTAACCAGTTATGAGAAGGAAAATTTAAAATAATGATAAATAATTCTTATTGAAAAGACTATTGACTTGTTCGGTTTGAAATAACTAGTTGCTCTAAGATGTAACTATTCATGTTAAAATTATTTGTAATGGTTATAAAAGTTACTACTTTTAAATCATTCATAGTAATAAATTAAATGATAAAAATAAAAAGCATCACGTGAATTATTTTTGATATTCAAATAATAAAATTTTAATAATTTAGTAATAAATGATAAAATTGATATTATCTGAATTTTAATTCCTGAGAACGAAATTTACAAATTAAAATATTAAATATTTCGAAAAATAAATTTAACAACGAGAAAAGATTTATAATAAGTGTAGTAATAAATATAAATTCTGTGAATTGGGAAGTTTAAATGAATGTCAGAAATTCGAATCTTGGTTAGCATAGTAAAATTCAAACTAAGTATTAACGTTGGTTTAATTTTTACAAATGGTAAAAATTAAAAAAAATTTTGCCAGAAGATATAAATGGATAAACTTTTCTCTTTCCTAAAATTCAAACTAAGTATTAACGTTGGTTTAATTTTTACAAATGGTAAAAATTAAAAAAATTTTGCCAGAAGATATAAATGGATAAACTTTTCTTTTTATGACAAATTTTTACGAATATAAATAATTGAATAACGCTTAAAATGTCCATAAAGATATATGGATAATTTATCTAAAATTTGTGATTATTATATATATATAACATTAATTACATTTGTTTGCTATTTAAAATAACTAAAAACAATTTAAATTTACTATTTTCTGCAAATATAAATAGTAATTAATCGTATTTTATCATAACCTCAAATAAAATATTCTAAGTTTGTACATATTTAGTTTCAAATTAATGCTATTAATCAGAATATTTATGATTCAAGAAAGGATTCATTGCCATTCAGCAGAAAACAAGTAATTAATTTTCCACCATTCTCAAAGATTAAGCAAATTATTTGTTAAAATAATTAAATTATTCATATTGATCATTGGTTAATTTTTTTTTTATTCGAATTTCTCAGTTTGACATGATGTTTACACTTTCTCTCGTTCTCTGATAAAAGGCATTACCAAATTCCCAATATTTGTCACTTCAACTATATGATTTTACAATGGTAAATAAATATCAAACGTGTATTTTTTGTTACAGCATGAATATATACAGAAGGTTGATTATTGAAAAAGTAATAATGTGTACAAATATGTTAATTTAAAATTTATTTCTCATATGATAGTTTTCAGCTTTAACTTCAGAAAAAAATTGATATGTTTTTTGTCAGATTCCCTTGATAACTTTCGATTATGTGATTAACTCCTAGTTTAAATTAGGATTAAATCACATAACTAGTTTAGCTTTAAATAGACTGCTATGATGTAAAATATATTTTTCGACCATATATATCATTAAGAAAAAAACAGACCATTTTCACAATTTTAATTTAGTTATTATTTAGTTTCAAATTAATGCTATTAATCAGAATATTTATGATTCAAGAAAGGATTCATGGCCATTCAGCAGAAAACAAGTAATTAATTTTCCACCATTCTCAAGGATTAAGCAAAATATTTGTTAAAATAATTAAATTATTCATATTGATCTTTTGTTAATTTTTTCTTTTTATTCGAATTTCTCAGTTTGACATGATGTTTACACTTTCTCTCGTTCTCTGATAAAAGGCATTACCAAATTCCCAATATTTGTCACTTCAACTATATGATTTTACAATGGTAAATAAATATCAAACGTGTATTTTTTGTTACAGCATGAATATATACAGAAGGTTGATTATTGAAAAAGTAATAATGTGTACAAATATGTTAATTTAAAATTTATTTCTCATATGATAGTTTTCAGCTTTAACTTCAGAAAAAAATTGATATGTTTTTTGTCAGATTCCCTTGATAACTTTCGATTATGTGATTAACTCCTAGTTTAAACTAGGATTAAATCACATAACTAGTTTAGCTTTAAATAGACTGCTATGATGTAAAATATATTTTTCGACCATATATATCATTAAGAAAAAAACAGACCATTTTCACAATTTTAATTTAGTTATGTGATATACAATTTTTTCTTTCAAAAACTCCATTTATAAAAAAAAAATGTAAATTCTCATAAAATTTTTATAGAAAAACCTATTAATAAAATTTATTTATTATAATAGAAATATATATTTTTTCATTTAAACAATCAAATTTTGTTATTATTAATCGATTGATGCTAAGGCTGTTCACTGATTTAGCCATACAATTGTTGTTACCATGGTGATAGCACCATTATTGTTTCTCGCTCTAGGCTAATGCGCCCTCTCACAACAACATCAGAACTAACTCAAGGTTACTCTTCTGTTGAGCGTAGTTTTTTGATATATTAATCTCAATTTTCAATTTTTTTTCGTTTTCAATGAATCTTTAGAAAATTCTAGCTTTTATTAATAAAGAAGCAAGTTTTGAGTTTTATTATTGAGTAAAATAAACGATGATGAAAATATTTCTTACCTGATTTCAAGAATATAATTATAATTTAGACGTGAATTTGTATAATTAAATCTTTGATAACACGATATACAATATAGTTTTGCTGAATTCTTAAATAAAATGAATCACTGCAATGAATTAACAATAACAATTATATATTTATTGCGATTATCAGGTATTTTCAAATAATTTGCAAAATTTCGATGATGTATAGTTTCTTTTGCGATAAAGAAATTAAATGAGTATTTTTTTGTTTATATTTAGAAAATAAAAACTTATGTTATAAAGAAGAAATTTAGAATATCAAGAGAAAATGCAATAAATTGAATTTCAAATTTTCATTTGCGAAATAATCTGGATGCTATTTGTGAAGAATCGATTATGTCGAAGGTTACAATTACTGTATATGATTTTTATTAAGGAAGAGACAAATACGAAAATATTTTTATGACAAGCAAAACAATCTCAGTGTTTTGAAATTATGAATTTATTCATTCGGATTAGCCAAACAACATGTCTGACAGATAAAATTGCACTTTAATATTTTTATGACAAGCAAAACAATCTCAGTGTTTTGAAATTATGAATTTATTCATTCAAATTAGCCAAACAACATGTCTGACAGATAAAATTGCACTTTATATAAGAATTATTTATTACACATGGACAAAGCACATTTTACATCACATACTACAGTTTTCATATGAAAATTACTTTCCGAATTTTGCATTATTAGATAAATTGCCACATATACGAACACTGTATATCCATGATAATCTGTCTGTAAAATGATATAATTATCTCTGCTTAGTAATAATTAAGTAAAAATTTTAGGAATCAGAATTTTTATTTGAACAATATCTTCATTTTTATCACTTTCATGAAGGTTTCGTTTTAATTACTGAATTTTGGTATAATTTTTTAAATCTTAGTTTCTCTGATGATGAAAACATTTATTGTGTAGAATATATTATAGTACCTGTTGCAGTTATATCGCTTGAAATGTTGTCATTTGCATTCGTTTACTCATTAGTAGAAATGCTTTTCGTTATTAATACAGTATTTGCTTTTGCATCTTCTCAATTAGCCACAGAAACAATGCAGTATCGCAGTTATATCGCTTGAAATGTTGTCATTTGCATTCGTTTACTCATTAGTAGAAATGCTTTTTACATTATTAATACAGTATTTGCTTTTGCATCTTCTCAATTAGCCACAAAAACAATGCAGTATCTGAAAAAATATGACCTTCGACTCACTATAAAATTTTTCTATGTACACTTAATTATATTGCATACAATGAAGGATTCATAATTCTCAATCAGTAAACATGCTCTAATAATCTGATGATTTATTCTTTGTTCTCTTTTAACTCCTAAAAGAGAAAATACTAGATCTTCTCTTAAGATTTATATTTTAAAATAAAATGTTTAAATCAGATAATAATAGTCTATTTATCATTTAATCAACAGAAGTGACTTTGTCAGATTTATTTCTTTTCGAGATTAAGGAATAACGACTGGTTTCATACAGATAAATAATCATTTACAACTACCTCGAGCGATGGAGTGCAACTTTTTCCTGGTGATAAAAATCATCAAATATATTCGTGAAAATACTTTAACGGTGTCTAAGTTTTCCTATATTATATGTAAACTACTTATTCAAAATAATTAATTATTCTTTAAAGATATTAGATATGAATATATATTTTCTATCGAACATATTATCGAACTGCAAAAATATTTAGAGGATTTGTAGCACGTGAAAATTATGCTACAAATCCTATAAATATTTGTTATATAATGCAGAAATATTACACGTATGAAATAATTGTGATTCGAAACAATTGTGATCAACACGCGTGTGGAGATTTAACCAGACTGAAACAAATGGAGTAAATATCACATAAACGCTAACAGATGCGGGATGATATAGTATCAAATGGAAATGATATGATATCATGTGATATATTAAACATCTATCTGATATTGCAAGTATTATTTCATTATTCGAAAGATAAATACGATAAAGGAATATGATTTGAACCAAACGATTTTTTTTATCAATATTAAACACCCATTGTATGATATTAGATACGCGCTAAACATGTTAACTATTTAATATATCATATAATGTGATCTGTTAGCTGATGTTTAATGTATTAAATGTTGGCTATATCATATATAAAGTAATATGATTTGATGATGTTTTATATCGCAGATGATATTTGGAAGGCGTTTGATATCGTATCTATTCGTTTAATCTAATCGATATAACACCCTTTTTAAATTTCTGAATTTCGATCCAAGTTCTCAAATGATAGAAAGCAAATGATAATAATTCATTTAATATTCTGTGAAGAAAATTTATCACCGAATAGGGAGAATTAAAGTGCAGAAAATAAATGTAAAAACTCGATCTATAAATATCACAAAAGTAAATGTCTGAAAGATAATATTTTTATTTTTATTGAGATTTTATGCTTTTACCTGATTAAAAACCATTATGTGGTTTACTATTGAATAATGAACTCTTTAGTTCAATTTCAATCGTTAGTTTCCATTAAAAATTTACTTTAAATGCATTGAAATAAGAAAATGAAATAATTTTTCCACCTAATTGAATTTTCGTTTTTAAATTTTTATATATACGAAGTCGATTTTTTTAATGGTAGACTTAATAATGAACAACTACAGCCAACTGTCCTCTCAAATGTGAAATACTGTTTTTAAATAACTCAATGTGTTACGCAGTAATGAAATAATATATACTATATAATGTCGCTATATTAATTCATCAATTTATAAGCATTGCTTTGTCTGTTCTTTGTCTATTTGTAAGATATAGAAAGAACTAAATATCTCAGATATTCAAACTTCTTGGAAAACTATTTATATTCATTACATACGATTATTAATTTTATTATGTGGTTTACTATTGAATAATGAACTCTTTAGTTCAATTTCAATCGTTAGTTTCCACTAAAAATTTACTTTAAATGCGTTAAAATCAGAAAATGTAAAACTTTTTTCACCAAATTGAATTTTTCGTTTTTAAATTTTTATGTATATGAAGTCGATTTTTTCTTAACGGTAGACTTAATAGCGAACAACTAGTGCCAACTATGCTTTAAATTATTAAATAATGTTTTTAAATAACTTGATATGTTACAGAATAATGAAATAATATACACTATATAAAATCGCAATATTAATTCATTAATTAATAAATATTGCTTTGCCTGTTCTCTGTCTATTGATAAGATAGCGGAAGAACTAAATATCTGAGATATTCGAACTTAGAAAACTATTATATTCATGGTATATGAGTATTAATTTTGGAGTCTTCACATTTTCAGGTTATACAGATACTAGTTTTCAAAATTAAAAAAAAAATTATATATATATACAGGAATCTCTTGATAAATCCTTGAAATACATCACATATATCAAAACCGCACTAATCAAGTGCGGTTTTGATATAGGTATATACTAATCTCGCAATACACCGCAGATATCAAAACCGCACTAATCAAACTAAAAAAGTCCAATGGGAATAAATTAATGAATCCTGGAAAATATCAAAATTATAAACATGTATTTGGGAATAATTATAATGAATCCTGGAAAATATCAAAATTATAAACATGCATTTTTTTCCCTCTTTCTAAATCAGGGGTGGGCAGACCGAGGACCTCAGAACCAGGGTTGCAGAGTCGGAGTTGAAAATACATGCATTTTTTTCCCTCTTTCTAAATCAGGGGTGGGCAGACCGAGGACCTCAGAACTAGGGTTTCAGAGTCGGAGTTGGAAAAACAACCGAGTCCCGACTCCTTAAGTCCCTACTTACCTAAAGCTAGAGCAGTGTTTTTCAAGTTTTTTCATTGAGTGGCACCCCTGATTGAAAAATAAATAATCGTGGCACCCTTGACCAGCGACGGATCTATTTCAATAGAATCTGAATGAATAAGGGGGGCTAATGAGCCAGATGAATTTTTTGCGAAAACATATATTACATGCAACGCTGGGGTGGGGTCTGGGGAAGGGACTCCCTCCCCAGGGAAGAAAAATTTTAAAAATTGACAGTTTGAAGTAGCATTTTAATGCAAAAAAAGCCTTTCTGCGTGTTCAAAATCAAAATTTAAGTCCATTGAATTTTGTCGAAATACCTACACGTAAAATAATAGTCTCGCTATTGTTTTTTAAATCGTTTTATTATCAAATATATAAATTTCCAAGAAAATGCCTAAACTTTGCGGCACCCCAATCCTGTCCCCGTGGCACCCTAAGGTGCCGCGGCACCCGGTTGAAAAACACTGGGCTAGAGCAATATATATCGTTTTTAACTATTTAAGGCTAATGATAATAAGTTAATAATAATATCAATTATCTAAATTTATGAAAATATAGTGTTATTAGTTTTACTCCCCTTAAATATCGGCGCCTTGAGCGGATGCTCCGCTCGATCATTATGAACAACCGGTTGAAAAACACTGGGCTAGAGCAATATATATCGTTTTTAACTATTTAAGGCTAATAGTAATAAGTTAATAATAATATCAATTATCTAAATTTATGAAAATGCTCATATAGTGTTATTAGTTTTACTCCCCTTAAATATCGGCGCCTTGAGTGGATGCTCCGCTCGATCATTATGAATAAATAAATGATCTACTCTGTTTAAAAATGATTTTGGGGTTAAAATAAAATACTGTACACAATCATTTATAATTCTTAGTGAGATAGGTTTGCTCACACTGTTAGAATATTATTGAATATTAGAAAAATTTTTTTTTCTTATTTTAATTAAAAATTATAGAATTTTTAAGTTTTAATTTCATTAAAGGAGATTTAGAACTGATAATATAACAATAACAAAAGTAATTTGCTTAATAGTTTTAAATTTAATAAGCTGACCTTAGTAAAAAATAATGCACTCATATTGATAACAATAGATGACAGAAGTTGTCCGTTGAATGACTTTAAAGAAGATCGTTACTATAGCAACGTACTGAGCCTGCACTAGGCTGAAATGACATCTAACAACAACATCGGAACTAAACGATGGTCAAATTTTCTGTACAGAAGTTTCAGAAAAATTGACCTTCGTTTATTTCTGATGATAACTGATATAATTAAGGGAAAAGAAAATAGCGGGTTTTTTCCTCTTCTTTTTTACCAATAAGGGAAAAACAACAGAAAAACTAAAACCCTCCATTAGTTGTTTCTTTTCTGTTTTACAGGAAAATAAAAAAAAAACTAATGGAGGATTTTTTCCATTTTTTTATTTTTATATATATAATGGAGAAGGAATAATTTATTTATTATTTTTTTTAATAAACAGCTATTTTCCCCAAAAACTTAATGGCAGAGAAAATAAATATTTATGAATTTTTGAAAAACATTTTATATTAACTAACATTTGAAAATAATTTTTAAAAATTTTATGCTGATTAATCGAATAAACCAAAGAATTTAGTAGATAAAATTAAAATATTTAAAAAACAGTAAGGGAATAAAGACAAAATTTATAATTTTCACAATGAAAAAGATTACATATAAGAAAGAATTATAATGTATAAAAATTTAAATATAACATTTATTTGCTGAACATTATTAACATTTTTTTAATGTATAAACTTTTACTACAGTTCTGTATACGAAAAATCTATACAGTGAATTTTAGATAAATTATTAATCAATTGTTAAATTATAAAATTGGCATAACTGTTTTTGTGTAATGACAACTGCATCACATCTATCAATAAAAAAATCAATTTCGCAGCTCTTATAAATATATATTTTATATTTTGGACTGACAAGTGAATTTAATTGTAAAGAGTTCATTTTAATCAAAGTGACGTAGATTTAACAAAACAAACTGAATATATTATCGATTCATAGAATGCTAAACAAAGTCATGTCCCCCATAATAAAACAGAATATTCCATAAAATTAAATTAAATGATTAATTGATTAGTTACGTGAGTTTGGATGAAAAATTACTCTGCGAATATTTCGCAAGGTAAACGTATCTCATTAAATCGGTATTTGAATGAATTAATTATTTTTTTAGCATTTTTCTACATCGTTGAAGGGTAGATTTAACAAAACAAACTGAATATATTATCGATTCATAGAATGCTAAACAAAGTCATGACCCCCATAATAAAACAGAATATTGTATAAAATTAAATTAAATGATTAATTGATTACTTACGTGAGTTTGGATGAAAAATTATTCTGCGAATATTTCGCAAGGTAAACGTATCTCATTAAATACATATTTGAATAAATTAATTATTTTTTTAGCATTTTTCTACATCGTTGAAGGGAATTAACTTTTGAATATTTTTGTAGATGTACTACCTTAATAATAAAATAATTTAAACAAACCTAAACATTTTTTCTAAAATATTTAAAATTTAAGTGTTTTCCAAGTGAATAAGAGAACATAATTAAAATTTCATTAAGATATGGATTAATTAACGATGGAAATACTGTACTAAATTGTACTTAAGAATATGAAACTTCATGAATAATTAACAATTAATTTTTTCTTATTGTTGTTAGGAATTTGTTACTCAAGTTGTACTACCTTAATAATAAAATAATTTAAACAAACCTAAACATTTTTTCTAAAATATTTACAATTTAAGTGTTTTCGAAGTGAATAAGAGAACATAATCAAAATTTTTTTAAGATATGGATTAATTAACGATGGAAATACTGTACTAAATTATACTTAACTTCATGAATAATTAACAATTAATTTTTTCTTATTATTGTTAGGAATTTGTTACTCAGATAGGTTATAAATTGAAGAGGTCGCGCTATATAAGGCAATAAAACAATATCAGAGATATTAATAACGTATATCAAAACTGAGCAAATTTTATTATTTCAGGCATAACTACCCTGTATTTTCTTCAATGTACAACTTCTCATAAAGCTGTTTTTCTAATTTATTATTTTCATTAGATCATTAAACTCATACAATCAACTTATTTTTTCATTGTTTAAAACAGTGTACTTATTATTATCGATAGTTAATTATTATTTTGTTTTAGATGAAGCTAATCAATAGAACAATTTTTCATTTAGTTAATAATTTAATTAAAGCCCGGGAGGAGGAATTCTTCCTTCATTAATTAAGAATCTATTATAATATTTTTAACCCAAGATAATTACAATCACAAAATATATAGCTTTATTAGTTGAATTTTTATTTTCGAAACAAGAAAAGATGGTTAGAAAAATAAATTTATAGCATTGAAATGCAACAATCCTTATGTATTAGTTAATTATAAAACAAGCATTTTGCTCTCGAATGCTAACAAATTTTACATAACAACATTTCAAGGTATAAAAACAAGTATAATTACAGGTTTACTGACCATTTCGAAATTATTCAAGACCAATAACACGTGTTGGTCAACTGCCAACTACTGATTTATCCAGTTGCAAATATTTTTTCAATAACTTAAATTTGCGTAATTAAGAAATTAATACTTAAATTTTGAACATTATTTTCAGCTGAAGTAAAAGAAAAATCAAATCTTTATGTTTTAAGAAATTGGTTTTATGAATTCTTATAAAGGATAGCGCAAGTATTTATTCGATAGTTATATAATTTCAAAACTAAGCAAGCGTTTTTTTCCTGTAAAAAATACTTTATCTTTCTGCCATCTTGGCAGTAAAATCAAGGTTATTAAAGACTGGAATATATATAAATTTATGTATTTATTCAAATTTCAGCTGCAGTTTTTAAAAAATAAATAAAATAAATTCAGAAACTGCAACTGAATTTTTATCAATTATTATATATATATATAATTGATAAAAAGAATGAAATAATTATTTGAAATAAAATTTTATATAAGCTTTAGTTATGTTTTTTCCCAATAATAATAATAATATATCTTGATAATATATACTTTTGTTTCATAATATGGATCGATGGATCTTAGTTCACAGCAAATACATAATTGATGTTTACCTCTCAGAATAATTTTGATAATAAATTCGGTTTACGTAATTAATGGAAAACATCGATTATCTTATGCAATTAGTAGGAATATTATACTTTAGATTATATCTAAAATTTTGATTATAATATATAAGTATATTTTTGGTGATAGGAATTTATACACTTAAAATTTGCGTGTAAAATTTGATGATATACATCTCGATGAATATTCAATACTGCATAAATTTAGCAGAAATGAACAGAAGCATTAATACATTAACGTGGCTTTCATAAATGAATGAATATTTATTAGAATAATCTTTTATTAACATTCTTCTGTATTACAGATTATTTAATTACATTTAAAGTGGAATTTATAATTTCATTCCATGTCGATTATTTTCTAATAAATAAATTTTTAATTTTCTCAAATACTGATTAAAATTAATTTATGATTTCACAATAAATACAGAACAATGTTAATTTATTATTTTTCCTAAAATAATCAATCACATATTTTAAATGTATGAATATGATCTTCTGAAGTATAATTTCCCTCAATAGTGATCTTTTCATGATTCCATTCAGAAAGTATTGTCTCTTGTGGAGAAAATGGGACATCTGATAAGATGGTTCTGTCAACAATATATTATATAATAGATCACAAGATAGTTGCAATGTTAAAGCTATATCTTGCTCATTTGTAATTAATAGTCATAATTACATGTTAATAAAATATTTTTACTACAAATGTGATTAGCATTCAATAAAAGCTAATTAAAATTGTGTAGTATGGCCGGGAAATTATAACATAAACATCTGATAAGATGGTTCTGTCAACAATATATTATATAATAGATCACAAGATAGTTGCATTGTTAAAGCTATATCTTGCTCATTTGTAATTAATAGTCATAATTACATATTAATAAAATATTTTTACTACAAATGTGATTAGCATTCAATTAAAGCTAATTAAAATTGTGTAGTATGGCCGGGAAATTATGACATAGAGAAAATAATAGATGTAAATATATGCATTGATGACGTTTGTATAAATAATGCTTTCGACAAGAGATTCTTTACTGAAATACAGTATATCATTTGTAGATACAGTTGAAAATCAAATATTTATTATATTGTATAAACTTGTTGATATGGTTGTCAGTCCATTCAGGCTGTAGCAACTGATTATATTAAATCTAGACATATTTATTTATACCAGTTGAAAATCAAATATTTATTATATTGTATAAACTTGTTGATATGGTTGTCAGTCCATCCAGGCTGAAGCAACTGATTATATTAAATATAGACATATTTATTTATATTTTAATAAGTTGAAGTGATAACATTTGATATTAATTATCAGATAAAAGTACTTAAAATATAATTGTCAATTTACTTGATACATATCTATTTACATTGATATTTATGTTTTTAATATAAATTTGTAGGAAAGGTGAGAAAAATACTTTCTTATGTTAGTTCATTAAAATTAAATGAAAAAGTTACTATAATTAAACTAAATTTTAATTCCTAAGAACGAGATTTATAAATTGAAATATTAAACATTTCGAAAAATAAATTTAAAGACGAGAAAAGATCTATAAGTGTAGTGATAAAAATAAATTATGAGAATTCAGAAGTTTAAACCAATGACCAAAATTTCGAGTTCTGGATTATTATAGGAAAATATAAACTTAGTATTGATGTTGTTTTTACAACCGCTAAAAAGAAAATATTTTTACCAGAAGATATAAATGGATAATGGATCATTTTTTATGGCATTTTATCGAATATAACTAATTGAATAATACGTAAAATGTTCATAAAGATATGTAGATAATTTGCCTGATAATTTATAATTATTTATATATGACATTTATTGCATTTATTTGCTATTGAAAATAAATGAAAACAATTTAAAATTACAATTTTCTCTGGCACCATCGTTTCCAAACACAGGGCATCTTTTCATTTTATCACATAATCGAAGCCAGACAAGGCATCTCTTTGAATTTTATGATAAATTGTAGCGGTCCCTCAAATTTATCCTATTTTTGAATCAGATGAAACACTTTAATTTTCATCATATGTTAGAAGCATAGTTTCAATTTGATATATATTCACATCGGAATAGAGCGCTGTACATTTTCTATCACATACGATGGAGATCTGATCGGGGCCTTTATATCATTCATTTTCTAAAGCAATTATTTTACAAACTTTCACTTTATAATATAATTACTTTATAAAACAGCAGATATAATGGTTCCTATCCGATTTCGATCATATGTAATATAAAATGTATGTGACCCTAATGGGATGCGAATAAATGATAATCTTAATTAGCCCTTACGATGTATGATAAAATGAACTTATCGAGTGGATTCATCTGGCACCATCGTTTCCAAACACAGGGCATCTTTTCATTTTATCACATAATCGAAGCCAGACAAGGCATCTCTTTGAATTTTATGATAAATTGTAGCGGTCCCTCAAATTTATCCTATTTTTGA
This sequence comes from Olivierus martensii, assembly GCA_000484575.1. Taxonomy (NCBI): domain Eukaryota; kingdom Metazoa; phylum Arthropoda; class Arachnida; order Scorpiones; family Buthidae; genus Olivierus; species Olivierus martensii. The sequence goes on along the minus strand of AYEL01060618.1, from coordinate 13,930 downwards.
ATCAGATGAAACACTTTAATTTTCATCATATGTTAGAAGCATAGTTTCAATTTGATATATATTCACATCGGAATAGAGCGCTGTACATTTTCTATCACATACGATGGAGATCTGATCGGGGCCTTTATATCATTCATTTTCTAAAGCAATTATTTTACAAACAAATAAAAATAACAAAACTAACAAATAATAATTAAAATTGAAATTAAAAAAGCTATATGTTTATTCGGCCGAATGTCCTTTCGATCATTCTGTCTGTCGGCATCTGTGCAGCAGGAAATATTCATATGTTAATTTAATAATTTATTTATAAATATTTTAACTTATCTTTATTTATTTTTAACTGATTATCAAACTTTCCTGTATTGGGTAAGCTTTATCCATTGTATTTTATATCATAATTAATGTGTTTTGACATTCGTTTAATATAAATAACAATTTCATATGTTAATTTAATAATTTATTTATAAATATTTTAACTTATCTTTATTTATTTTAACTGATTATCTAACTTTCCTGTATTGAGTAAGCTTTATCCGATGTATTTTATATCATAATTAATGTTTCGACATTCGTTTAATATAAATAGCAATAGTAATTCATCATATTTTAACATAATCCCCAATAAAATATTTAAAATATATTATTTAATTTGAAATTAATGGTATTAATCAGTATATTTATGATTCAGGAACAGATTCATGGCCATTCAGTAAAAAACAAGTAATTAATTTTCTACTTTCTTAATTTGAAATTAATGGTATTAATCAGTATATTTATGATTCAGGAACAGATTCATGGCATAAAAAACAAGTAATTAATTTTCTACCTTTCTCAAGGACTAAGGTAAATATTTATTAAAATAATTAAATTATTCATTTTGATGTTTTGTTAGTTTGATTTTTTCTTTCTAGCCCAGTTTCTCAATTTAGCCAGCTGTTTTCATTGTTTTCTTCGTTCTGTGATAAAATGCATTACAAAATTTCCAATATTTGCAACTTGAACTATATAATTATATATAACCAATATAATTATATATATAACTATATAATTATCTAGCCCAGTTTCTCAATTTAGCCAGCTGTTTTCATTGTTTTCTTCGTTCTGTGATAAGATGCATTACAAAATTTCCAATATTTGCAACTTTAACTATATAATTCCACAAAGGCAATTATTAATTTGGTATTTTTTGTTAGTGCATTAATTTACAAAAAATATTAACTGCTGTAAAAATATTGATATGTGCAAATATGTTAATATAAAATTGTTTCTCGTGTAATAGTTTTCAGTTTGAACTTCATAATTACCGAGAAAATTTATATGACTTTTTTTTTTATCAAATTCCGTTGAAAGCTTTCAGTTTTGTGATTAACTCCTAGCTTAAACTAACTTGTAAGATTAAATCACGTAACTGGATTGTTTGTCTTTAAATAAATTGCCGTGTTGTAAAATATATTTTTTCGTGCATATGTATCATCATATATTCGGTTTTCAGATTTTTATTTTAGTTATGTGATATATAATTTGTTTATTTTAGAAACTCCTTATTTATAAAGTACAAGTTCGTATAAGAAATGAATATTTCTTATACGAACAATCAGAATAACCGAAAAGTTTGCTTATTAAAATAGAAATATTTTTCATTTAAACCATCAAATTATATTATTACTAATCGATAGATGGTGATGGCTGATCGATAGATGACATTGATTTAGCAATACAGCTCTTGTTACCGTGGTGATAGGACCAACTGTTGTTTTTCTTTCTAGGCTAATGCGCCCTCTCACAACAACATCAGAACTAACTGAAAGTTACCATTCTATATGATGAAAACATTATTTGATTTGAAGAACAATATTATAATTTAGACGTGAATTTATATAATTAAATCTTTGGTAACATGACATAAAATAGTATTTTCTTGAATTCTTAACTAACATGCTTTCGATTAACAATAACATTTACCAATTTAATGAGATCAAAAGTTTATTTAATGAGTTTAGTAGGCCTACTAGTAAAATTCAAGTAATTGCAGTATCTTTTCGGATAAAGAAATAAAATGGGCATTTTTAAATTTATATTTAAAAAATTAAAAATTTGTTATAAATTAGAAATTTAGAATTTTAGATTATTATAAAAAAACTCTGTAAATTGAATTTCAAACTTCCTTTTCAAAATTTTCGGGATTCTGATTCTGAAGAATCGATTATTTCCAAAGTTAATATAATTTGTATGATTATAATTAAGGAATGAATACATAAAAATAATTTTATGTCAAGCGAAACAATCTCAGTAATGAAAATATGAATTTAAATCATTCAGTATTAGCCAAACAACATGTCTGACAGGTAAAATTGCACTTTACACAAGAATTATTTATTACATATGGACAATGCACATATAGCATCACATTTTACAGTTTTCATATGAAAATTAGTTTCTGGATTTTTCATTATTAGGTAGATTGTCAATCTGTAAAGTGATATAATTATTCTTGCTTGATTATAAATTTCAGGAATCAAAACTTTTATTTGAACAATATCTTCATTTTTAACAATTTCATGAAGTTTTCGTTTTAATTATTGAATTTTGGTATAATTTTTTAAATCTTAGTTTCGTGGAATATGAAAATATCAATTGTGCAGAATATATTGATATCTGATGTAGTTACTACATTTAAAAATTTTGTTTTTTGCATTCGTTTACTCATTACCAGAAACGTTATCTGCTATAAATACAGTATTTCTGTTTGCATCTTTTTAATTAGCCGCAAAAAAATAGCAAAAACAATATGACATTAGACTCATTATAAGATTTTTTATGTGCACTTAATTATATTACATTTAATGAAGGATTTATAAATCTCAATCAGTAAACATACCCTATTAGTCAGATAACTTATTCTTTGTTCTTTTTAAGTCACAAAAGACCAAATACTAAATCTTCTCTTAAGATTTATGTTTTAAAATAAAATGTTTAAATGTGAAAATTATAGGCTACTTATCATTTAATGAACATTACTATCTTTGACAGTTTTATTTCTTTTACAGATAAGGAATAAAACTGGTTTCTTTACTGACAAATATTTATTTACAACCGTTTGAAAATTACCTCGGGGATGGAGTGGCACGTTTCTCTCACTAATAAGTCATCAAATATATTCATGAAAATATATTAATCGATTTGATGTAAACTGACTATGGAGAATTTATTATAATCTTTATTGATTATAATAAATACTTTTTTAATGTTAATAATGATTTTAATGATACAAAATAAATTAAAGATAATTTTTTTAATGTTACAAAATCGTTTAAGTAATTATTTTAAATAAAATAAATAATTGAAAACATTTAATAAGTAAAATCAAATATTTGTTAAAAGTAATTTTTACAAAGAACTTGTTTTTTAATTGTACATCAAACTGAAATATAAGAATTTGACATTTATTATCATCTTATATATAATCTTGATGCAAAACTGTCTGTCTCCATCTAAAATAAACCTCCCAATATGGCCAAACGTCACCTATGGATTCAATATTTAATCTTTTGAATACAATACATTTGCAAGATATATTTTCATCTTCATCACAGCGAAACGATGTCCTAAAAATTGGAAAAATATTCTTAAAATTTTCTTGATTATAATAAATTTATTTTAGTTTAAAGTTTTAAACTTGGAGACTGAAGATTTTAATTCTATGTTTTTACGATTATATAATTTCATAATAAGATTATTTATATAAACTATGAAATAATAAGAACCACAATATTTTTAACAAAAATGCACCATAATACTTTAATAATAATAATACAATATTTTTTTAATATTGGTTGTTGAGATAGCTATTACAGTATTATATTGTTTCTGTAAAGATATAAATTCTGTTATTGTATAAAATGATCTTGGATTTATTGGAATTCGTTTAATCTTGGGTACCTGCAAAATCACAATTAATATTATTAATTTTAAAGTTGGATTAGTATTTTTGAAGCATCTAAGTACTGCCTGAATAGTCAATGGCCAAGAAAAATCTGGTTCAGATTTAACGAAAAACGAGTCGTGCATTTTCTAGTGATAGATCAAGAGGCACAACAATGACTAGTGAAATACAGCAGTCACTGAGTGACTCTTATTACAGCAGAGATGTCAAACTCAGTTGTTATATCAGAACTGCTTATGGGATAATGCAATACTGAGAGGACCGATTAAGGGATAAAGCAATGCTAAGGGGGACTGCACTATAAACAATTGGAAGAGTAACTGATTTCGGTTGCACTCCCAATTATTTATATTGTGTACAGTAAATAAAACTCTATTTAAAATTATACTAGTTACTAGAAAGAAAGGGGATCAAATTGAACGTATATATGCTACTCCATTACATTTTTCTGTAAATAAAAACTTAATGAAACAGATTTCAAACTTTGAATGTTTACAGGCTAATAAATTATTTTTACCCTAGGAAAAGCAATAGCTGTATTATTATTTAAACAACGATAATAAAACATAATCCTGATAATCGGAGTGATTATTATTGTAATCAAATCGGTAAAGAAAGATTAATTTATTGATCTAATCATCCTATCTTTATTTAAAGAGGACATTGATTTTTGCACTAGTAACAATTTAAATATTCAATCACAATGAGAGTAATATTCATTAATACAGTAATCGATATCCATTCAGATAATGTTTCGATTATATTGAGTTTCTTAATTGCCAATCGTTGGAGTACATTCACGATTATTAATGTTATCTGTAATGTTTGGAATATGACGATATTAGGCCTATATACAGTGTACATTAGCGTGCGTAATATATATTGTATATAGCCATGTACTATATAGGCCTACCCCTATATAGTTGTGATACTATTTACTTATAGTATACTTTTATTGTTAAAGTTAAAAATGATTATTTAAATGAATAGTAAATGTTTCATATTTCGATGAATATTTATTATCTTTCGTGTGCTACAAGTACTTAAAACAAATAATCACACAAGATGGATTATGAATCAGTGGTAATTAATTTTTAAGAATGAAAGAAAAATTACTTTAATATTAATATAATGTGCATTAATATAATAATTATAATTATGCGATTCAGATCAGATTATTAAAAATTATTATTAATTTCTTAAATAACAACAGTAAATAAAGAAAAATAAATTTTTTCTTCAGACAGCATTTAAAAAAGTAAAAATATTAATATTTCTCTTTATAATATAATTACTTTATAAAACAGCAGATATAATGGTTCCTATCCGATTTAAATCATATGAAATATAAAATGTATGGGCTATAATGGGATGCAAATAAATGATAATTTTAAGTAGCCCTTACGTTATATGATAAAATGAACTCACCGAGTGGGCTCATCTGATACCATCATTTTCAAATACAGGGTCTCTTTTCAATTTATCACACAATCGAAACCAGACAAGGCATCCCTTTGAATTTGATAATAAATCGTAGCGGCCTCAAATTTATCCTATTTTTGAATCAGATGAAACACTTTAATTTTCATCATATGTTAGAAACATAATCTCAATTTTATATATATTCACATCGGGATAGAGCGCTGTACATTTTCTATCACCTACGATGGAGATCTGATCGGGGCCTTTATATCATTCATTTTATAAAGCAATTATTTTACGAAAAATAAAAATAACAAAACTAACAAATAATAATTAAAAATGTAATTAACAAAAGCTATATGTTTATTCGGCCGAATATCCTTTTGATCATTCTGTCTGTCGGCATCGTGCAACAGGAAATATTCATATGTTAATTTAATAATTTATTTATAAATATTTTAACTTATCTTTATTTATTTTAACTGATTATCTAACTTTCCTGTATTGAGTAAGCTTTATCCGATGTATTTTATATCATAATTAATGTTTCGACATTCGTTTAATATAAATAGCAATAGTAATTCATCATATTTTAACATAATCCCCAATAAAATATTTAAAATATATTATTTAATTTGAAATTAATGGTATTAATCAGTATATTTATGATTCAGGAACAGATTCATGGCATAAAAAACAAGTAATTAATTTTCTACCTTTCTCAAGGACTAAGGTAAATATTTATTAAAATAATTAAATTATTCATTTTGATGTTTTGTTAGTTTGATTTTTTCTTTCTAGCCCAGTTTCTCAATTTAGCCAGCTGTTTTCATTGTTTTCTTCGTTCTGTGATAAGATGCATTACAAAATTTCCAATATTTGCAACTTTAACTATATAATTCCACAAAGGCAATTATTAATTTGGTATTTTTTGTTAGTGCATTAATTTACAAAAAATATTAACTGCTGTAAAAATATTGATATGTGCAAATATGTTAATATAAAATTGTTTCTCGTGTAATAGTTTTCAGTTTGAACTTCATAATTACCGAGAAAATTTATATGACTTTTTTTTTTATCAAATTCCGTTGAAAGCTTTCAGTTTTGTGATTAACTCCTAGCTTAAACTAACTTGTAAGATTAAATCACGTAACTGGATTGTTTGTCTTTAAATAAATTGCCGTGTTGTAAAATATATTTTTTCGTGCATATGTATCATCATATATTCGGTTTTCAGATTTTTATTTTAGTTATGTGATATATAATTTGTTTATTTTAGAAACTCCTTATTTATAAAGTACAAGTTCGTATAAGAAATGAATATTTCTTATACGAACAATCAGAATAACCGAAAAGTTTGCTTATTAAAATAGAAATATTTTTCATTTAAACCATCAAATTATATTATTACTAATCGATAGATGGTGATGGCTGATCGATAGATGACATTGATTTAGCAATACAGCTCTTGTTACCGTGGTGATAGGACCAACTGTTGTTTTTCTTTCTAGGCTAATGCGCCCTCTCACAACAACATCAGAACTAACTGAAAGTTACCATTCTATATGATGAAAACATTATTTGATTTGAAGAACAATATTATAATTTAGACGTGAATTTATATAATTAAATCTTTGGTAACATGACATAAAATAGTATTTTCTTGAATTCTTAACTAACATGCTTTCGATTAACAATAACATTTACCAATTTAATGAGATCAAAAGTTTATTTAATGAGTTTAGTAGGCCTACTAGTAAAATTCAAGTAATTGCAGTATCTTTTCGGATAAAGAAATAAAATGGGCATTTTTAAATTTATATTTAAAAAATTAAAAATTTGTTATAAATTAGAAATTTAGAATTTTAGATTATTATAAAAAAACTCTGTAAATTGAATTTCAAACTTCCTTTTCAAAATTTTCGGGATTCTGATTCTGAAGAATCGATTATTTCCAAAGTTAATATAATTTGTATGATTATAATTAAGGAATGAATACATAAAAATAATTTTATGTCAAGCGAAACAATCTCAGTAATGAAAATATGAATTTAAATCATTCAGTATTAGCCAAACAACATGTCTGACAGGTAAAATTGCACTTTACACAAGAATTATTTATTACATATGGACAATGCACATATAGCATCACATTTTACAGTTTTCATATGAAAATTAGTTTCTGGATTTTTCATTATTAGGTAGATTGTCAATCTGTAAAGTGATATAATTATTCTTGCTTGATTATAAATTTCAGGAATCAAAACTTTTATTTGAACAATATCTTCATTTTTAACAATTTCATGAAGTTTTCGTTTTAATTATTGAATTTTGGTATAATTTTTTAAATCTTAGTTTCGTGGAATATGAAAATATCAATTGTGCAGAATATATTGATATCTGATGTAGTTACTACATTTAAAAATTTTGTTTTTTGCATTCGTTTACTCATTACCAGAAACGTTATCTGCTATAAATACAGTATTTCTGTTTGCATCTTTTTAATTAGCCGCAAAAAAATAGCAAAAACAATATGACATTAGACTCATTATAAGATTTTTTATGTGCACTTAATTATATTACATTTAATGAAGGATTTATAAATCTCAATCAGTAAACATACCCTATTAGTCAGATAACTTATTCTTTGTTCTTTTTAAGTCACAAAAGACCAAATACTAAATCTTCTCTTAAGATTTATGTTTTAAAATAAAATGTTTAAATGTGAAAATTATAGGCTACTTATCATTTAATGAACATTACTATCTTTGACAGTTTTATTTCTTTTACAGATAAGGAATAAAACTGGTTTCTTTACTGACAAATATTTATTTACAACCGTTTGAAAATTACCTCGGGGATGGAGTGGCACGTTTCTCTCACTAATAAGTCATCAAATATATTCATGAAAATATATTAATCGATTTGATGTAAACTGACTATGGAGAATTTATTATAATCTTTATTGATTATAATAAATACTTTTTTAATGTTAATAATGATTTTAATGATACAAAATAAATTAAAGATAATTTTTTTAATGTTACAAAATCGTTTAAGTAATTATTTTAAATAAAATAAATAATTGAAAACATTTAATAAGTAAAATCAAATATTTGTTAAAAGTAATTTTTACAAAGAACTTGTTTTTTAATTGTACATCAAACTGAAATATAAGAATTTGACATTTATTATCATCTTATATATAATCTTGATGCAAAACTGTCTGTCTCCATCTAAAATAAACCTCCCAATATGGCCAAACGTCACCTATGGATTCAATATTTAATCTTTTGAATACAATACATTTGCAAGATATATTTTCATCTTCATCACAGCGAAACGATGTCCTAAAAATTGGAAAAATATTCTTAAAATTTTCTTGATTATAATAAATTTATTTTAGTTTAAAGTTTTAAACTTGGAGACTGAAGATTTTAATTCTATGTTTTTACGATTATATAATTTCATAATAAGATTATTTATATAAACTATGAAATAATAAGAACCACAATATTTTTAACAAAAATGCACCATAATACTTTAATAATAATAATACAATATTTTTTTAATATTGGTTGTTGAGATAGCTATTACAGTATTATATTGTTTCTGTAAAGATATAAATTCTGTTATTGTATAAAATGATCTTGGATTTATTGGAATTCGTTTAATCTTGGGTACCTGCAAAATCACAATTAATATTATTAATTTTAAAGTTGGATTAGTATTTTTGAAGCATCTAAGTACTGCCTGAATAGTCAATGGCCAAGAAAAATCTGGTTCAGATTTAACGAAAAACGAGTCGTGCATTTTCTAGTGATAGATCAAGAGGCACAACAATGACTAGTGAAATACAGCAGTCACTGAGTGACTCTTATTACAGCAGAGATGTCAAACTCAGTTGTTATATCAGAACTGCTTATGGGATAATGCAATACTGAGAGGACCGATTAAGGGATAAAGCAATGCTAAGGGGGACTGCACTATAAACAATTGGAAGAGTAACTGATTTCGGTTGCACTCCCAATTATTTATATTGTGTACAGTAAATAAAACTCTATTTAAAATTATACTAGTTACTAGAAAGAAAGGGGATCAAATTGAACGTATATATGCTACTCCATTACATTTTTCTGTAAATAAAAACTTAATGAAACAGATTTCAAACTTTGAATGTTTACAGGCTAATAAATTATTTTTACCCTAGGAAAAGCAATAGCTGTATTATTATTTAAACAACGATAATAAAACATAATCCTGATAATCGGAGTGATTATTATTGTAATCAAATCGGTAAAGAAAGATTAATTTATTGATCTAATCATCCTATCTTTATTTAAAGAGGACATTGATTTTTGCACTAGTAACAATTTAAATATTCAATCACAATGAGAGTAATATTCATTAATACAGTAATCGATATCCATTCAGATAATGTTTCGATTATATTGAGTTTCTTAATTGCCAATCGTTGGAGTACATTCACGATTATTAATGTTATCTGTAATGTTTGGAATATGACGATATTAGGCCTATATACAGTGTACATTAGCGTGCGTAATATATATTGTATATAGCCATGTACTATATAGGCCTACCCCTATATAGTTGTGATACTATTTACTTATAGTATACTTTTATTGTTAAAGTTAAAAATGATTATTTAAATGAATAGTAAATGTTTCATATTTCGATGAATATTTATTATCTTTCGTGTGCTACAAGTACTTAAAACAAATAATCACACAAGATGGATTATGAATCAGTGGTAATTAATTTTTAAGAATGAAAGAAAAATTACTTTAATATTAATATAATGTGCATTAATATAATAATTATAATTATGCGATTCAGATCAGATTATTAAAAATTATTATTAATTTCTTAAATAACAACAGTAAATAAAGAAAAATAAATTTTTTCTTCAGACAGCATTTAAAAAAGTAAAAATATTAATAAATATTTTAGGAATACAGAAATAATATTTTCACATATTATTGAGTTATAATTATATATTATATATTGAAAACTTTCAAATAACTATCTTTCGTGAATAGCCGGTAGTGTCAAGTAGGCTATATATATATATATAATTTTTTTTTTAATTTTGAGAGCTGGTATCTATTTAACTTGAATATGTTGTCTTCAAAATTAATACTGATATACCATGAATAAAAACATTTTTCCAAGAGGTTCGAATATCTGAGATATTTCGTTCTTCGATATCTTACGAATAGACAGAGAACAGACAAAGCAATATTTATAAATTAACGAATTAACATAGTGATTATATAGAGTTTATGTTATTTGATTACAGCGTGAAAAATTCAATTTTGTGGAAAAAATTTTTCATTTTCTGATTTTAACACATTTAAAGTAAATTTTTAGTGGAGACTAACTTTTGAAATTGAACTGCAAAATACATTATTCAATAATAAGCCTCCTAATAATTTTTAATCACATAAAAACATAAAAATTAGAGAAATAAAAATATTATCTTTCAATCATTTTCTTTTGTAATATTTATAGATTGAGTTTTCGCATTTATTTTCTGCATTTTAATTCTCTCTATTCGATAATAAGTTTTCTTGAGAGAATATTAAATGAAGAACTTTCATTTGTTTTCTATCATTTGGGAACTGGCATCGAAATTCAGAAATTTAAAGAGCGTGTTATAGATATCGACAAGATTAAACGAATAGATACCATATCAAACGCCTTTCAGATATCATCTGCGATATAAAACATCATCAAGTCATATTACACTATATATGATATAGCGAACATTTAATACATTAAACATCATCTAACAGATCACATTATATGATATATTAAATAAGTAACATGTTTAGCACGTATTTAATGTTATATAGTGGGTGTTTAATATTGATAAAAAAATCTTTTGGTTCAAATCATTTTGTTTTATCATCGTTATCTTTCGAATGATGAAATAATACTTGCAATATCAGATAGATATTTAATATTTCATTCGATATGATCTGCATAATATCATATCATCCCGCATCTGTTACCGTTTATTGTGATATTCATTATATTTATTTCAATCTCGTTGATATCTCCATCACGCGTTTTGAATACAATTGTTTCCAATCACAATTATTTCATAAGTGTAATATTTCTGCATTATACAACAAATATTTATAAGATTTGTAGAATAATTTTCACGTGCAGTTCCATAAATATGTACGATAGAAAAACAAAAATTCCTATCTAATTTCCTTAAAGAATAGTAAATTTATTTTGAATAAGTACTTTACATATAATGCAGGAATTCCAGATTAACAAAATTTAATATTTGAAAGAAAGCGAAATATTATCTTTGTCCTTCCTGGCAATTAATATATTTTCCAATTTGGAAGGATGCAATTATATAAAGAAAGAAATATTAACAGTCTTTTGTAGATTATATTTTTGTGATGATATAATAGATAATTAATATTTTATGAAAGTTTTATTTTGCAGTCAATATTTTCTTTCACCAAGAAAGAAGAAAAAATAATTTAAACCTTTAATATCCACCATTTTATAAAGTGAAGACGAATATTAGGTCCTTAAATAACTAAACGATGTAAAATATTAAATGTTTAACTATTAAAAAGTCTGTCTATCGATCAGTAATTCAAAATAAAGAGATATGAATTGAATACTGTATTTCCATTGCTGCTATGATTACGTTTACAATCACTTTGAATAATCAGGCAAATGTTTCAAATCTTATTATTTAATATTCTAATGTTTATCTATTTTAATACACAAAACCCAGTTAATTTTTTTTAAATATGATAATATTAATTCTTACTTTTTATATTGTATTTTTCATTTCTTATCTGACTTCATTTAATGAAATCATGTTTTAATGTTGTTCTTTTTTATATATAACATTTTAATAAATGAATCTATCAAATCATGTTTTTCATTATTCGACTTTTTCATTTTTGAAGTTAAAAAAAATTATCAAAATATAGGTAATTATTGCTTCGTTAAATAACAATCAAACAAGTTATAGAACTGAAACGAATGATACATTGCTCCAAAATAACAATAAATTAATTTCATTGAATTTTTCATTACTGATTTTCTCTGAAAGACTTTAATCAGTTTTATCACATTCTGATTCCAATTTAATTTTCGGAATCTGATTTTCTCACCTTTATTATGACTTTCCTGTATTTACTTAACTCTATTATTTATCAATTTTCTTATTGGAAGAAAGAGTTATGAAAAGTATACAGTTAATTTCTAGAAGATATTATGTAGAGATAGCTCAATATAAGGAAAAACGTTGAGTAGATTTGTTTTGTTTTATGAGTAGATTTTACGCGTTAGATGTGTTTAGGATATTTGGCATGGCCACTTAGGAACACAACGCGGATTGGTAACACGCAATTGGATCGACGAAATGGTGAAGGATAGTGCTCAGCATAATGAATCCTGACCTCTAATGAATAATTTCCGGAGATATGAGGTTCGGGAATTAAAACCCGGATCTTCCAGAGTAAAAATGTAAAACTCTTCTACGCAAGTATCTGAAATACACATTGAGATGTTCAGAACATTGAAATTTTTTGAGTAATCATAATATTTTTTTTAAATTATAATGTGCTTTTAATTACTGAACTATTGATTTGAAATTTATTATTTTAAAAATTAAAAATAAAATTATATTACTAAATTTGTGCTTTACTGATGGCAAATTTCTTTCTGAAACCGCAATTTTAATTTTATCTGGTGAATGATTTTTATTTGGAATTTTCTATATTTTTTCAGGTTACAATGAGAACAAATCCAAAGCAAAATTGAATATTGGAACTTATAGAAAATTAATATTTTGTTGATAACTCTTACTTGTAAAAAACAGACATCAGAGTCTAAAAATTAAAAAAAAATAACTGCTATAAATTTGCAAGAAGAAGAATTTCCAAATTATAATATTAAAAATTTGCTTTTAATTTATAACCAGGAAAAATAAAATATATCCATAGTTATATTGACTGGACTCAATACATAGATACTAGCAGATTCTTTTTTTTTTTTTTTTTTAAGCACATTATTACTTGCATTAAATACCATCAAATTTAAGTTTAACAAAATAACCAAACACATAAAATATAGAAAGATAAAATAACCTTTCGATATTTGAACATTAATATTTTATTTTATGTTTTTCGTCAGCAGATATCGCCACATAATCGATTTCAGTGAATTTTACATATAATACAGGGATTATTTAGAAATCTATATATGAAAAAAATGATTCATTTTCACTGACGTAATAACTCTTTGAACTTTATATTTTTAAAATACTGTATTAAAATAAATTAAAACGAAATACTGAGGAACGAAAGATTCATAGATCTTAGATGACTTCTTACTTTAGGATGAAAAATCAAAATATTTATAAAATATTTTAGAATAGATTATTAATCTCGTACTATTTTGAAGAAAATTATGGTGTTATAAAAATTTTAATCTCTGTATGTGCATATACATATACTGCTCCTGTATTAAAACAATATGCAAAGTCAAAATTTAATATAT
>AYEL01060617.1:0-11123 GCA_000484575.1 Olivierus martensii | reverse complement strand
TTCCGATCTAATTTTTCAACTTATAAAAAAAATTTATAAAATTACAAATTTGTAAAAATTTACGTATAAATGATACACCATATGTACATAAATTAAGAGAAAGAATATATTTTATTCTGAAAGCTTGTAATTCATTTGGATATTATTTATTGATAAAAATATATAAAATTTATTTGCTGAAATGCATTGATAACATTTCTTTAATATATAAATTTTCAATATAATTTTTGTATATAAAAAATCTATACAGTGACTTTTAGATGAATTATTAATCAATTGTTAAATTATAAAACTGGCATTATTGTTTTGTGCAATGAAAGCTTTATTTATTATTGTGTCCTTGCTACAAGTGATGATAAATATATTATGTGTTAAGTTGAGAGTATTGAAAAACTATACAATTCATGTTTAATTCCTAATGATATCGTCACATCTAAACTGACATTATGAATTTTGAGAAATTTATCATTATTCAACAAACAAAACAGGAAATATATGGCAAAATATCAAGAACTGATCTTGAATTCATGTCTTGATATTTGACCATGTGTTTTTCATATCTTATATAAACGAGTTTTAAATTCGATGAAACCAATTAATATTCTATTTACATCCAATTATTGAAGAATGAAAAAATAAATAATGATAACTTCTAGTTGAGAAAAACTTCGATTTGAAATATCTAGTCATACTAAGTCGTAACTATTCACATTAAAATTACTTGTAATCGTTGTAAAATTTATTTTTAGTTCATTTATAACAATAAATTGTTAAATGATAAAAATAAAAATACCCTATCAATTATTTGATATTCAAAGGATAAAAGCTTAATAGTAAATAATAATAGTAATTCATAAATTGATGTTATATAAATTTTAATCCCTAAGAACAAGAATTATAAATGAAAACATTTGAATATTTTGAAAAATTAATTTAAAAATAAAGAAAGAGATTTATAATAATTATAGTGGTGAATATAAATTCTGAGAATTCGAAGTTGAAACGAATGCCAGAAATTCGACTTCTGGTTATCATAGGAAAATTCAGACTAAGTATTAATGTTGGCTTAATTTTACAAAAAATGAAATATTTTAGCCTATTTTATTTAAATTTTTGAATATTTTATTTTACCAAAAAATAAAATATTTTAACCAGAATTTAAAAATGGATAAGTTTTTCTATTTTTTTTCTTTATATCAAATTTTTTATAGACAATAACTAATTGAAGAACATGAAGATATATACATAATTTCTTAACAAATTTATGAAATTGTTATATATAGGGCATTGATTACAGTTGTTTACTATAGAAAATAGCTGATTGCAATTTAAAATTATAATTTTATATAAATGTAAATAATAATTTTTCTATATACAGTATTAGAGTGATCAACTTTTTCTAGGAGCAATCCGGGACACATCTCAGACTTATTTAGTCTCCGTGTTTTTTCACATCCGAACGAAAGGAATTTAGTTATTTGTCCAATAACGAATTATTTTATACATATTGTACAATATATTGTGTTTTTCCATTTGCTATTAAAGTAGCATAGACGATCAACCTTCTTTTTTCGGTAATGTTTATATCTTGCTGATACTGTCAGCAAGACAAAACTTTTTATTACTTTCATTATTTGAACTGCGAAACATGATCAGAATTCAGAGTATTATTCACAATATTTTAAATAAAAATTAGTATCGTTTTGATACAAAGTTCTTCTCTGTAATTTAATATCCTTTTCGTAACTTGCGTTCTAAGCGACAAGACATTCCAATATCACTGTGTGCTGGTTACAGTCTCAGGATAGGATCAGCTGACATTTGGAGAAACTCAACAAGCCGAGCCCGGATTTCTCCAGAAAATACGTTTGAAGATGTGAGATCTGGGATTGAAGCTGGTTCCTCCAAAGTTAGAAGTACAGCACGATTTCATCGTGACCATCCAATACAAAATTAACTCTTAAAGACTGACTTTTAATAATCACCGGCCTATGATAGTAATGGTCTTAATTTAATACAAGAACGTGATACAATGGTGATCTATTAAATTGTGAATTACTTTTGCAAACAAGTTGCCAGATTGTATGATTTTTAGGCATATCCATTTGACATTAAAAACGGGGTTTACTTTTTTCGACCTCTATTTTTTTAAAGTTACCATAGGGCTGATACAACTTTTTTATATATTTTAAAGAAATTCAGGATTTTTGATGTTCCGAGGAGTGTTCGCCCGGACGCCGGACAGAGTATCAAAACCGGGACTGTCCGGGGGAAAACGAAAGGGTTGGTCACCCTATACAGTAATACAATATACATTATATCATCTAGTTATTTAAGCCAATTCATCGATCATCTCTGAATCAATCTAGACCAGCGCTTCTTATAATATGGATCGCGACCCAAAATGGAGTCGCGAAGCAAAATGCTGGGGTAGCTAAAATTAAACACTTGAATTTCAGTTTATATGTAATTTCACAAACGCACAATATTTAATGTATGACAACGTGTGTATTTTCAGTGTAGTTGGTTGATTGTGTTCATCCTAATAAATATATAAATAATTTATGTACTTGTATATTTTATTTCATATTTAATACTTGGGGTCGAGAAAAATCTCGTGATGAAAAATGGGATCATGAATGAAAAAAGTTTAAGAAGCGCTGATCTAGACGATCAATATTCATTTATATAAGGATTACTTTGGACATTGTTTCGTTTTATAGAGTGAATCTTATAGTTTTACGAATGCTATTATCATTAAAAATAATGGTTATTGATAGAAAACATAGGCCTATAGATAATATCGATTATCGTAAATGCAACCTTTTCTGAACCAAAACATAATCTACTTTATGTTTACGCATCATCTCGATAGTAAATAGCAAACGTATTAGCTTCTTTAAAAGAGACATTTTTAAGAAATATTTATTGCCAAACTACAAATTAAAAAGTAATTTTAAAAGTTTTTGATCAATAAACCATGAATCAGTCAAAAAACGATGCTAATCTAATAATAGAAATGAATATTATACCAGATTTTTTATGATTTTAAGTAACTATAGGGTAAATCCAGGTTAGATGCCATAGTTTTTAAAATTGAAGATTAAGGCCCTGTATTTGTTAAAATAAATATTCATTTTGGTTTTAACGCATGCAGTCGAGTTTGATGTTTCATATTTTTAATGAAATTTTGCGAAAAATAATTGATAGAAAGTAAAAATAACGAAATCCTAAAACTATGTCGTTGGTCATCTATCCCTTGTAGCCTGGGATAGATGGCCATATCATCATGGGTTAGTTGGCCATGTCTATTTTAATGCTAAAAATCTGAGTGTTAAGCTTAATTAAGGAAGTTATTATTTTATTTTATATGAGAACAAATTTTTTATTTGAAAACAAGTTTTTTATTATTACAAAAATACATGAAATAATTACTTCCAATATATCTTGGAAAGGTTTAACAATTTATGACTTTTTTGATATAATAAGCCCACAGGACTGACATACATCAGTGTAAGAAGAGCACGTCTCGTGCAACCAGCGTTGGCAACGAATACATTTAATCCAGTCAACTTTAATCTTTGTGCTGTCATAATCTTCTCCGCATCCTACATATTCATTAGAGTGATCAGCATTATCACTAGATATGTCACTGGATGCATATTGTATATCGATTTCCTCTTCAGAGCTGCTGCTGGGGGAAGTTCTACACCGGAGTATCTTCTTATTTTGTTTTTTTTTGTTCGTTTTATTTGTCTTTTTTTATCTTTTCTTGTTTGTCAGTCTTGTTTTTTGTTTTCTGTTTTAGTTTAGCTATATTATCGGGTGACGTCAAAATAATAGCATTGGACCTCTGACGTTTAGATGCAGTACTAACCAATGGAATAGGCAAAATATCGTTCAACAATTTTGTGGGGGTCCACTCATTCGGTCCAATCTGCTTTGAAGTGCTGGGCTGTAGTTCAGAATTTTCCAGAATAGAGCAAGATTCAGGGGAATTTTGTTCAGCCTCAGTATTATCATTTTGCATAGGCCTATTTGAGACACCTCGAGAACTGTGGTTTGTGACTTCAACAGAATAGACGGTGGTTTCAGCATTTACAAATGCATATTCAGGAGTTGCGTCAGGATTTAAGGGATAAATTCCCGTAGCCTTAAATCCTGATATAGCATTCTATAATGTTGCTAATTTTCCCCAACACTCGCTTAAAAGTTCTCCAAATTGCATTCTTGTTAGCTTACGACCAGGGTGGGTTTTAATCCACTTTGAGAAGGCATTATTAAAGTTGTGTTTGGGTGACTTGAAAACTGCTCGATCTAAACGTTGGAGATAGTGTGTAGTATGATTTGGGAGGCAAATGAAAACAATATCATTTGATTCTACAAACTCCAGCATTTCTACTGAATTACAATGAGATATGTGTCCGTCTAAGATTAGCAAAACTTTCCCTGCTGGTTTTCGAGGAACAAAGAAGTCTCTTAACCAACATAAAAAATAGCTGCATTAATATAGGCTGATTTTTCAGACATGTAAACAATAGCACCCGGTGGCATTTCATCTTCGAATTCTTGTTTTTGTTTTTTCCTTTCATTATGGAGACTGGGGGAAGAAATATACCTTCCGCGTTGCAGCAGGCAATAACCGTTATTGTTTCCCCCTTTTCAACAGAAGTTACAATCGAAACGGATTTTGATCCCTTCTCAGCAACTACTTGTCCTGGACGATTGTTTAACTGAAGGCTTGTGTCATCAATATTGAATATACAGCCTGGTTTGTCAAGTAATCTGTTTTCTTGCAGAACTTCAGCTAAAAGATTGTAGTAAGCATTAACTTCTTCGCGGTGCATTGCTAGAGTACGCGCTATGGAGACACCCTCAGACTTACGAATACTTAAATCTGGATGCCTGAATAAAAATAACTGCAACCAATCGTAACCAGCTTTTTCTGTTTCATTATTAAAGTTATGAGTTTTCCCAAGCTGATTAGCGAAACTATGAGCCAACCTTATAACTACACCTCGAGTGAGAGGAAATTCATGTTTTTGCATTTTTTTAATGTGTCGGACAAACCTTTCTTCATTTTCTCTCCCTAATATACAATGTTTTCCCATAGAACCTTTTTCATAATTTCCACTTTTCCATCTCTCCAGTGTTTTTCTTGGCAGACGAAATTGAATGGAAGCTTGTCGGACTGATGTGCCATGACGGATTGATTCAATTGCTTTACATAAATCGTCTTTTGTCCACTCCCCACGGTTGCTACCCTGCTTCCTAACGTATATATTTGGCATCTGAAAAGCAAGCGTAAAGATGTTTAACATACATGCCAAAATACAGTATCAAGTAGATTGGCTAACTAACCCTGAAAAATATGGGCTATCTATCCCTAACCAAAGCAGATAGATGGCCACATCACTTTATTTGATAAACGAGCGTCAATGACAAACATCGAGCTTAGGCTTACAAATACAATGTTTAGTTACGCGTTTAAGACCGCTTACAAGATTGTAACTCAAAATATACTATAATAGCGACGAAGTTTACTGAATGGGAAAAAAATTTTCAGGGAGTGGAAATATAAAACAACATTATATACTTACAACGATGATGTTTTTTTAGCACTCGTAGCAAACAACTTTCTCGTTCAACATTTCACTCTCGCCTATCTGGTCACGTTGCCATCCTGCAGTTAATAAAAAAAATGGCAGTGATTGGCCATCTAACCCAGATTTACCCTATATCTTCTAAATAATAATAGTTATATTTTTGGTATATTCCGCTTGTATACGTAACTTTAAGCCCTGCTTGTTTTTTGATAAAGCATATTTGAAATTTGTTATACAACGAAGAGCACTAATTAATGTTAAATGAACAGTAACAGTAATAAATTCAGATGAACAATAGCAGATATGCATCACATACATATCACTTAAAATTATACAAATGAGATAATCTACATGGGGACAGTTTTATACATGTAAACAAGATATCATAAAATTTTTTTTTTCGATTTTTAAATATTAATGTCTTCAATTGAAGATACTAAAATTTACAAATCGGAAGAAATGTTTATTTTAATTATTTAAAATTAAAATACATTATACACTGTAATTTTTTTCAATAAATATTTGGTATCCGGATACTTGGCGAACACAGTTGATCGAACAGACAAATTAACAGAACAAACATTCAGGTGAACGAACATATAACTTTTTTAATTTTAATTTTATTTCTTCCTTATTTATTTTTACTTATTATTTGTCATTAATTGTTATCTTTATTTATTTTTTGTATGTTTTGCCAGTTTCATTTATTCTTTATAATGTAGTTATTTTATAAAACAAAGGAGATAACGGCCCCTATTGGATTTCGATCAGACGTGTTAGGAAATACTGTATATGGCGCTTTAACCACATGCGAAAATGTGATAAATTTATAAAGTTATATTTTCGCTTAGCGATAGAGCGTCATACATTTTCTATTACGTCTGATCGAGATCGGATCGAGGTCTCTATATCATTTGTTTTATAAAGCAATTATATCAACATTATAAATAAATAGAAATAGCAAAACTGACAAAAATAAAAATGAAATTAAAAAAGTTATATGTCCATTCGGTCAAATGTCCGTTGGCATCTGTCCAGCAGGAAATATTCATATGTTAAGTTAATAATTTATTTATAAATATTTTAATTTATCTTTAACTGATTACCAAACTTTCCGGTATTTGGTAATATTTGTCCGTTATTTTTTATAACGTAATTATTATGTTTTGACTTCAGTTTAATATAAATAACAATATTTATTCATCGTATTTTATCATAATCCTCAATAAAATATTTGAAATCTGTACATATTTACTTCGAAATTAACGCAATTAATCCTTATATTTATTACTCAGGAAAAGTTTTATGGCCATTCAGTAAAAACAAGTAAATAATTTTCCACCATTCTCAATGATTAAGTTAAACATTGCCTAAAATAATTAAATTATTCAGTTTGATGTTTTGTTAAATTAATATTTTCTTTCTATCCGAATTTCTCAATTTTGCCTGCTGTTTTACAGTGCTTGTTTTGTTCTGTGATAAAATGCGCTACAAAACTTTCAACATTTGCAACTGTATGATTCCATAAAGGAAAATACTTAATCGAGTATTTAATTTTCATAGAAGGTTAATTGCTGTTAAAGATATAATAATGTGAACAAATATGTTAATATAATTTCTCGTCTAATAGTTTTCAGTTTGAACTCCATAATTAATTATAATTTGATATGAAGTTTTGTCACATTTCCTTAAAGCTTTTAATTATGTGATTAACTCCTAGGTTAAACTAAGATTAAAACACAACTGGATTTTGGCTTTAAATAGACTACTATGGTGTAAAATATATTTTTTCATGCAAATGTATCATTAATGCAAACTAAGATAATTTTTAACTTTTTAATTTAGTTACTGTACTTGATATGCAGTTTAATTCTTTGTTAAACACCTCATTTATAAAAAAAGAAAAGTTTAAATTTTGATGAATTTTTCTTATACAAACAATCCGAATAAATAAAGTTTGCTTATAAAAATAGAAATATTTTTCCTAATCGATATGGGGCGAAGATTGTTCACTGATTTAGCTGTACAATTGTTGTTACCATGGTGATAGAACCGAAGTGTTGTTTCTCTCTCTAGACTAATGCGCCCTCTCACAACAACATCTGAACTAAATCAAGGTTACCATTTTGTTGAGTTATAGTTTGTCGATATATTAATTAATAATCTAATGATTTTAATTTTAATAAACTTAAAAATTAAAAATAAAACTATTATTATTATTTGATCCTCATTGACAGTAATTTCCATTTCTTTCTAAAACTGCGATTTCAATTTTATTTGGCAAAAGATTTTATTCTGCTATATACCTGTTATATTTTTTATAATACAATGAGAACAAGTACAAAAACTAATGCAAATTTGAATATTAAATTTTTGTAGATCACCAACAGTCAACTAACGACCGCAGTGAAAGTGGTTTGAGGTCTTATCAAGGAGGATCTAGATTTAACTTTCGGGTCAGATACTTTCAGATCTTTTGGGAGGAGTCCGATCCCGGTCTGTTGACCCAATTTTGCATCTAACAGTTAATCTCTCTAGGATTGCGGCGGTCGGAATTGAGCAATGAAATGCCCTACGAATCAGTTACCACATGATCGAATGTGACGTTAAACTTCATAATAAAATGATCTCACAAATAAGGTTGAATTTTTTCCCCGAAATCATTATTTAATGCATTGAAAAAATTTCATTGTTTATCCAAATCAGAATATTACAATCAAACACTTGTAAGCAATCTTCATTTTTGGGAGAAGAACAACGGAATAAACCATATTCTGTACAGTAGAAGAAAAATGTATCTAACTCACAGTATTGATTAGTGATAACTCTGAATCATTTAAGCATCTAGTGGACATTTGCAATAACTTTTATAGAATATTCAATTAACCACTAATTTATCACAAAATAATTGCAAATAATGCAGATTTTAGATCATGTTTTTCCGTTTTATGTTAACAGATGATGATTTTTTCTACTGATTAGTGATTACTAAGTGACGTGAATATAATGCCTGTCTCACAGACTTAGCATCCTGGCAAAGGGGTCAGTCAGATTGCAGAGGACAAATAACGACCGGCTGAGCCCGGACCCCATAAAAAAATTTCCAAGGTGTGGTGATCCGAGAATCGAACCAGGGTCTTCTAGAGTGTTTCCATGCGACCCAAATTTTAGGTTGCTATCGAGGTAGAATTCAGCATCGACCATATTTCAAATTAATCATCTTAATGATAATTAAAATCATATACAATGGTTTATTCTGAGATCTTTAGTTTACTTCGAATTAACTAGTGCTTTGAATTAACCGATATCAAATTAAACGAGGTTTAGTGTAAGGTAAATGGCGAACAAATAACTGGTCTTCACTAACAGTTTCAAACTCGCAGCCCGAGTTCATCTTTACTGACGTTTAATGCAGTCTGCTGTCTGCATCATATTTATTATAATAAGAAGAATATGCGAATACTTGTCAGAAAAATTCCTATTGTTTTCAATTCATATTATAAAAACTGTATTTTATAATACAGTTTTATAATATGAATTGAAATTCAATGAAACATAGTAATTTTAATAAATTCGAATTGAAAAGTTCTGTATTGAATTATTCTACTATTTATAGTTTTTAATTTTGTAAATGAGTTAAGGTATAAAATTTCACGGAATTTAAATTTCTATAGCAGGGGTATTCAACCTTTTGTCTTCCTTGAGCCACATTTGAAGAAAAAAATTGTCTCGGACAGCATATAAAATATGCTAATTCTAACGATAGTTGTTAAGTAAAAAGTTAGTAAATAATGTACAATATATGATAACCACCATGACAAATAAGCAAAAATGTCTTAGTATTTTGCTTATTTTAATTTATAATGCTTGTTATTAATCTTTGACTTCTTTTCATTCAGAGATTTTTTAAAATCATTGAATGGATCAAGAAATTTTAATCACTTAAATAAGAAATATTTTACAAAATAGAAATAGGAAATGTATAAATAATAAAAATTTTATTAACTTCATTAAGTACCTAAAAATATCAATACTTTAAGGAAGTTTACGATTTTATATTGGGCTGCATGCGGCCCGCGGGCCATAGATTGGACATCCCTGGTCTAAAATAAACATAACCAACTTTTTAGATTACCTCAAGTAATTTTCTAAATAATTTTCCATAAGTTATTAATTTTAAACGCTGCACCAACCAATCAAAAATGTTATGTGATTCTTCGAAAACCATAAATTTGAGACTAGTTAACTTTGCTTAAAAATGATTTTGGGATTAAAATAAAATTGTATTGTAAACAATCATTTATAATTCTTCGTCAGCTAGCTTCGCTTTAGACTGTGTTCGTAATACTACTCTAGTGTATCTCAGAAAACACGTTTTTTATTTAATTAATTAAAATCTTAATTTAAATTTCATTAAAAGAGATATACAGTTGTTTGTTATAATCTCTTTACATAAGCTGAGATTATAGCAACAACAGCAACAACAAAAGTAATTTGTTTTAAATTTAAAAAAATAGATTGCGGTAAAAAATATTGCATTAATATTGATGTTATTTAATAAATGGCGATAATATCCATTGAAGTGAATTTAGGTCATCAGGTTGTCATAGTAACACAATGAAGTTTTGTTCTGCCCTAGGCTCAAGTGCCATTTAATAACAACATTGAAACTAACGAAGATCAACTCGACCTTCGTTTAATTCTGGTAACCATTGACACAATTAATGGAGGTCTTTTCCCTTATTTTTTACCAATAAATTCATTGAAAAAGTTGAATTGAATACAAAACATTATTTTAAGAGAGATATATTATATTTTACATTCGCTATTTTTAAATAAACTATAAAAAGTAGTGCTAATAACATTAAAGTATTCATTTGATAAATGCTGTATAACATATTTAATAAAACATGAAGGAAATAAAATGATATAAGTTCTAATTTTCTCAAATGATAAAAACTATGGAATTGAATGAAAAAAATTTACATATTAGTAAATACACCGTGAATCAGAAATTAATAGAAAGAATACAGCTTAATTTATTACACAATTTTGAAATTCGTTTGGATATTTCTCCAGCATACTTTTACTGTATTAAAATATGTTAATTACTGATGAAAAAAATTTAACTTTACGAAACGACATATTTTCTAAAATGCATCAATATATCCTTTAATATGCAATTTCATATTACAGTACTATACATAAAAAAGCTATACATTGAATATAACACACGATAAGTTGTTAAATTATAAAAGTTGCGTAATTATTTATTTGTGATGGAAACTGTATCATGTAAACACGAATTTATCAGAAAAATATCACTTTCGCAGGTGATAATGCAGTCTGCGATTTTTTTTTTCGTTTTTTTTTGAAAAATACAATTAAATCAAAATGACGCAATGTTAAGTGAATATATTATCGATTCATGGAAAACTAAACAATGTTATAGCCTCCGGTAATAAAACACAGTACAGTAGTACATACATTAAATAAATAATCTCACAAGGAGAGGGC
>AYEL01060615.1:0-36092 GCA_000484575.1 Olivierus martensii | reverse complement strand
TTATATTTTATCACACAAAGAAATTATAACCATTCATCATGCAGTAAATTATCCCCTTCACTTGGCCCGTGGGGGTTTCATATCCCTTGCTTATATTTTATCACACAAAGAAATTATAACCATTCATCATGCAGTAAACTACCCCCTTCACGGGGGTGCAACCCCACCCCATGGCCCGTGGGGGTTTCATATCCCCATGGCTGTGGCCCACCGGATAGATGAAACCGGTCCCATGGGCCTGGGGCCCCCGTGGGCCCACCTGTGGAGTGGAGCCGTCAGGGGCACGGCGCCCGTGGGATGCAGCCTCCACGGGCCCCCGTGCAAAATTACTACACATTTGAACTAATGCTTAATAAAATATATAGTAAATAAATTTGCAAGATAAATTATAAAATATATATTAAATAAATTTGCAGATAAGCTATTATTACACAATATGCTGTTATACTGTATAAAGTATTATTAGTAAGCTATTATTATACTATATGCTTATGTAAATAAATTTGCAAGATAAGCTATTATTACACAATATGCTGTTACAGGTATAAAGTATTATAAGATTAATTCACAACAGTATATTTCCGCTCATTTATATTAAAGTATTATAAGATTAGATCACAATAGTATATTTCCGCTCATTTATATGAGCGATTATAAGATTAGATCACAATAGTATATTTCCGCTCATTTATATGAGCGGGAAATTTCTAGTAACAATTAAGACATCTATTTGAAAAATACAGTTTTAGTATATTTTAGTATAAATACAAGCACAGTTTTAGTAGAAACTTTATTAAGAAAATAACTGGGATAACATTTGTAGCTTAATAAAATGTACAGATTGATTCAATTTGTATGTTTTATGGAACTGATGATAGCTTTCTTAAACCATAGATATTATCGGAGTTATTTTCTTAATAAATTTCTTACTAAAAGTGTGCTTGTATTTTGAATTGTGAATTAATTGATATCTACTTTGGAAATCATATTAGATAAATTTGAGGCAAAAACTGTTTATGAAAATAATAATCAAAATAACTAATTTTTTTAATCTGCAAATTTATTTTAAATTTATAATGCATTTAACCTAGTTATGCGGGAGAATTCACATGCCATATAGGTGATTTGTTCTACTTTTCATGAGAATTATTAGAATTTTTCAGGATTAATGGTTTCTTAATATTTGACCCAAATCAATAAATTGCTAAAAGTATCAAAATTTTTCTTTCCGTCTAGCAGATGTAAAAGTTTTTTATACATTTTTCTATCTTGTTAAAAATATGGTGATTCTTTGACCGAAAATTTGTTTTCTATTGTTATAGTTTAATTTTTTCCTTTTGAGATTAATACAGTATTTATTCTTGGGAACAAAAAAGCTACAGGAATTGCAGGTGAATTCCCTCCGTATGTAGATACTAAATATCTTATTTCTGCGGCAATTATATTTAGAGAGAGCAAATCAACCTTTGGCTTTATAATAACAAATTTTATTATGGTACCTTTAAATTTAAACAGGGTAAGATTGCATACATTGCAAAACCCGGAAAAAATGGTACCGATCGATAGGGGTCGAGAGAAAATATTCCTAGTGAACTAGGGGTCGAAGGTTAACGAGATATACAGGCATCTAGCTGGCATAGGTAACGGAGCATGGGAACGGGACGCGCAGCGAAGCCAGGCACAGAGTCAAACCATATTCACCGTTTAACTTTCAGCCTGTATATCTCGTTAATCTTTGACCTTTGACCCCTAGTTTATTAGGGATATTTTGCGTGTCCCGACCCCCTATCGATCGGTACCATTTTTTCCGGGCTTATCAATGCATGCGATCCCACCATCAATTATTTCTTCGAGCTTACTTTCTGGAAGAAATAATTCTCGATCGATATGGTACTTCTATAAATTTAGACGCATCTTTTATCTTTTAGCCAATCATCTTTCTGCAAGAAAATGAGGCTTACGACATGGCTAAGCTGCTATATCTCCCATTAATAGCTTTTAAATTAATTAGCAGATTCTCGCGATAATTTCATTATTTAAGGTAACTTAGACGCCGTATTATAATTAGTCTGTAGCTCAACTTCATCTGTTTATTTCCGTTCTTTGAGATTTGTCCGAATTAACTGGTGTTCCAATTAAGCGGAATCCACTGTAATTAAATACGTGATCTATTTGCCAACATGTTTTAAAAAATAAGCAGGTAAGAAACAACTGATCAACACTTTGGTCTCCTAATTTTTCCGTTCTTTGAGATTTGTCCGAATTAACTGGTGTTCCAATTAAGCGGAATCCACTGTACGTGATCTATTTGCCAACATGTTTTAAAAAATAAGCACGTAAGAAACAACTGATCAACACTTTGGTCTCCTAATTGTGATCTAATTTTTAAACAAAATAACCCCGCCGTAGAAAAAGCTCTTTCAGATTCCACACTTGTTGGTTTAATAATTATTAAACAATCGTATACAATTTGAATATATTTCTTCCTTATGTTTTCCTACTGAAAATTTGTTTTGTGCCAGAGGCATATTATCATGTTATATTTCTGTTTTTATTTTGATCAATACATTAAGTTTTTCTTTCATAGAACTTGTTGGTTTAATAATTATTAAACAATCGTATACAATTTGAATATATTTCTTCCTTATATTTTCCTACTGAAAATTTGTTTTGTGTCAGAGGCACATTATCATGTTGTATTTCTGTTTTTATTTTGATCAATACATTAAGTTTTTCTTTCATAGTTAACATAATTGCAGATGTCGAAGGAATTGTGCATACTGAATTTTCGGAATCAGCAACATTTATTATTTCTGCTTCAACCTGGTATGAGTATCGTTTTTATTGCAAAGATATATGCGTTCAATTAATTCCACCATTTTATTTCTGATTATAGTTTTACTTGTTTTTATTAAAAATTCCATAATTCTCATCTTCCCACTTAAGATCAGTATCGAAAAGATGTTGCAAAATATCTGAATAAACAATTTGCTGTTCTTTTATATGATATATCAAGGCCTTCTTAAATTCATTACTCAACATCATGTTCTGATCAGTTAGTTCGTCCAGCATGAATTTTAGTGTAACATCGGCGATATATAAATTAACATTTTCAGAATAGAGTGTTTCAACAGCAACTTTTGTTGGTTATAACGCTAATCAATTGTATCAGACAACAATTGAAGGTCATTGTCGTTAAAATAAATATCTAATTTTAAGTCTATCAGACTTTTTCTTGATACAGTTTCGAATCTTAAAAAAAGTTCTAACAACAGCAAGCAAACTATTCCACCGCGATTTATAGCCTAGAATTAAGGAAAGTTCCTTACCCATTTCTTCTTTTCATTACCCATTTTTACATGTTTTTATAATATATCATAATTTTTTATTGGTGACTTGCGAAAAAGTTTGATTACTTTTCGTATTTTGTTTATGAGAGAACGCAAATTTATATTTTGTACAGAATTTGTTTGAGAACTAGTTACCATGTCCTTCCTGTATTACTTCTAAAACCCCGCCATTATATTAAGAATCTCCGTCGTATTCTTCGTCAGAGTTGCCAGAATACTCAGAATCGTCTTCAGCTGATTCAACAGATTACGGTTATTCGTCTTCAGTTTCATCTACTACTATATCATTTCTGTTATACAGAACTTTGATCACAGCCAACTGGATTCCATACGCTAAATATAATTGGTGATTTACATTAGTAGATCGCGGCCCAACGAATAAATATAAACAAGTATATTATACTTATGTACATAATTTACCGAATTACCGGTAAAAACAATGAAGAATTACCGGTAATAGTTTGAGGCTAAAATTCGCAATTTACCGACAGGAATGACATTCAGACTAGGGATTGCAATACCGCTAAACCGGTTTACCGGTATTGCAATCCCTAGTCTGAATATTATTATCTTTTCTATTGTTTATGACATTTCTGTTATGAAATGGCAGAAGAAATTCTGCCATTTAATAATAGAAATGTCAGAAGATTATTAGATAATACAGGATATACATAAGTAATTTCATCTCTCTATAGTTTGAAAAGAATGATGATCATCATGATTTTCACAAATTGATACTGAAAATAGAGATTCTCAGTTATGTGGACTAAAAATATAATATTCTTTCTATGGCGGCGGCGACAGCATTAGCATTAGCAGCAGCAGCAGCAGTATTATCAGAAATAGTAGTAGTTGTTGTTGTTGATGGAGAGGGAGGCGGAATGAGAGCTTAAACAGTCCTTGCACTGCGATCATTCAGCGATTTCTTGTGTAACTTTAACAGGATCATCCCATAAGTGCTCTTGTCTTACATAGAAAAGACAGTATCTTCTTTAATGAGAGTGTAAAAAGATTTTCTGGTTGAAGAAAAAGCAATTATAGAAAATATCATAATAGAAATTATATTGTAACGTTGAAAGAACTACACATTCACAGGATATGTGAAAAGGAGTTTCGATTCCTCCCTGACAACAGTTGGGACTATCAGCAATTCCAATTAAGTGCAGATGTCTCCTAAGGCTGGATTCACACTGGCCTTGCGACAGCGATCTCGACAACAATCTCGACCGTTGCTATAGAAACAATCTCATCAGGCCTCGCTTCCCGACTCTCCATTGCGACTCGACAATATTGAACTTGCTGAATATTGTCGTGATTGCCGCAGCTACGTCATTACGATAGCCAATAGAAAGGATGCATTTAGCGATCTGTTACGAGTTGTATGCTACATCAGCTCTTATTGGCTGTTGTTTACGCAGTTGATATTGGTTGATTCGAAAAATCGTGAGGCCGGTCGTGATCAATGTGCATGTTTATCGCAAGTTGCCAGTCGTGGTCATAATCGTAAACGTGGTCTCAGACCAGTGTGAATCCAGCCTAAGGCTGAACTCATACGTACCACAGCAGAACCACACCACGACCACAAAACGGTGGTTACTTGTGGACAGTAGGAATTATAATTATATTAATATAGAAACGCATAATCTAACTCAGACGGACCACTAAACCAAAGTCGGTTTCAACAGCTGTTGCAACTTGTGGTCGATATCATCCACAAAATTGTGGTGATCAGTGATCGAGCGCAACTCACAGAGTGCGACATCCCGATCACTAACCGCCAACAATGCTTTCTGTCAATCAGCATTCGGTAATGGATTGCGCATATATACGCGCAGTCCGTTACCGACTGCGCATATAAGTGGTCTGCGAGTGGTTGATTTCTACCACAACCTAACCACACGGTAACCACAGTTTTGTGGTCGTGGTGTGGTTCTGTTGTGGTTCGTGTGAGTTCAGCCTAAGAAGTCGTTTCAACCGATGTTGCAACCGACTTCTTAGGCCACAGTTTTGAGGCCTAAGAAGTCATTGCCACAAAACTGTGGCCATGCCAAGACCACAAACCGACCACAGTTTTGTGGTTAGAACCACGCCAAGACCACAAACCGACCACAGTTTTGTGGTTTTGACATGGTTCTGCTGTGGTACGTGTGAGTTCAGTCTAAGATGACAATGCTCTGTGAGGAGTTCTTTTTCTATGACAATACTATTTATCAAAACGTGATGCACTATGCAATAGTGGAGTATAATGTGAGGTTTCATCGTTGGTACCATTACAAATTGTTATCATAGTCATTCATTTTCGTATGAAACATATAAAATTACAACTCACTGCAATTGAATTGCAAAAGATATGTCATTTGTAATTTTGCCGTGACTGAAGGGATTAAAGGTTTTTTTTCCGTTTAAAAATATAACTTTTAATATTCAAAATATTCATCAAAATTAACTATGCCCCTTCGATCATCTGCGTATGAAAATTAAAAAGTTTAGAACAAATGTATGACAATCAGAAAATAAAACAATTACAAGATATTAATATTAACTAATAGTTCATTATTAATTAATATAAACTATAATATAATTCAGTATTTTTTGTGAATTTTACTACAAAAAAAAAATACAAATAATTTATTTATCAACTGATATTACTTACGGAGTAAATTGTAAATGATAAAACGGAAGTCTCAAAATCGCAAGAGGAATATCTAAAATAAAAATAAGAATTAATCAATAAGCTATTAAAAAAAAGCAAAATAAAAATTATTATGCAAGTTGAAATATGTTATATGCGTTATTCGATATTTTATATGAAATTTAAAATAATGGAAATTCGATTAAATCGATTTTGATCAAGTTTCGATATAAAAATAGAATAACCGAAAGGAATAAATCGATCGATTCACCGATACTTCATAACTTATCTGCTTCATCTAACTTTTACTAAATATGTTCGATTATTCGAATAAACAGCAAAAAAAATTAATTAATTTTTGATTCATGTCCTCTCAGAAATATGTCCTCAAATTTTTGATTCATGTCCTGTCAGAAATATTATTTCTGACAGGACATGAATCAAAAATTTCTACAAAATTAATTTTTTTGACCATTTCTATACGCTACATGAATTAGGTTTGTCTCTGTCTATCTGTAAGTCCAATTATTTGCGTAAATATTAAACAATATTCATTGTTACTGACGTAATAATACGCAATTTTTAATTAAAATCATTAATTATTATTGACTTGATAATATGTTATTTAATATGTGTTATCTTCAGAAAGACGTAAAATTACATAATGGAAAAGTTTTAAAACTATTTATACGTCCATAACTTAAAAAAAAGATTAAAATCATAAATATTGAAAAATAAACAGAAATATTCAAATTAAATCTTACATATCCAGTTACAGCATTCACTGTAAAATATGTTGTCTACAAAAAGTTTTCTTTGCCATCTGTAATTATGGTAAAAATTGTGTTAGAACTGATATTTTAAAACTTTAACTAAAAAATATAAAACAATTAATTTCACAGATTGTCATGTAAATATTTTCACATATTTTCGAATTATTGTTCAACTGTTATAGTGTTTGAAAATTTTATAAATTACAGTTTAAAAATATCATTTCAAACTATTGCATATTACGAAATATAAAATCTGTTCTATGCTATATATTATCAATAATAAAATATCCTAAAAATGAGTTAGTAGAAATTGCAGGATTAATTTTATTATAGACTATGCAAAATACGAGAGTAGTTCAATAAATAAGGTAATAAGACCTCACAGCGGATGTAATATTCCATAAATCATTGTAATTTCCCACCAGACCGGAGCAGATTGTCCACTGCTTTGCTGCATGGTCGTTAGATGGAGCCTCATGTCAATCATACAATACCAATATCAATTGTAAGATGGCGGCTCTTACCGAAACATGGTCAAATGTTGAAGTGCGTAGTGTAATCGGATTTCTGCAGTCCAAATCACCAGCGGAAATTCATCATGAACTTATTGAGGTATACAGTGGCAACGTTATGCCAAAGAAACAGTATGAGATTGATGAACTGAGTTAGATAACAGCAGCACAGTCGTTCAAGATGAGCAGCAATTTGGCCATTCTCTCTACAGTCCCGACTTGGCGCTCAGGTTAGGTAAGCCGCCATTTCTCACAAGGGATATTCTGTATCTAGCGGCAGCCACTTATAAAGCTCATCACAGACTGACCAACACCCATGATAGGATTAACCGGATAGTTGAAAGATGGGACTCAACGGGCCGCGCCCGGATCCCTCCTGAAAAACTGGAGATGTGGGACCCGGATTCGAACCCGGATCTTCCAGAGTGGTAAGCTAAAGCTTTATCACACAGCCGAGTTTAGCACCCAGTGATTTTCATTTGTTCGGACCATTGAAGTGCCACTTAGTGGCAGGCGATTCGCAACCAAGAAGGCAGTTCAGCATGCCGACATATCATGACTTCAGGCACTTTACACCCACTTCTTCAAAATGCCATGATGTACCTTTGGACAAGTATGGAAAATATGTGGAAAAATAATCTGTACAAACCCATACTAATGTAATATATGTACAAATTGAATAAATTTACGCAGTCTTGTTACCTTATTTATTGAACCATCCTCGTATCTTATTAACATGTTAATATGATTCAAGAAGAACTTGCCAAAAGTTCATTTTTGATGAAAATATTTTTGAAAACAAAAATTTGAAACAATGTCTTAAAATATTACAGGTATATATAAAAATAAAATATTCTTTTTTTTCCATTTCATAGTTTAGGAAATATTTTAACTCCTCGTGTTCCAAAACGAAAAACAGTACTTAAAAAAATCTTCATTTACATTATATAAAATTTGCATGTTAGTAATTAAAATAAAGTAATTGAAAATCTTACACATCTTCTGGATTCAATTGTCGAGATAGTTGCATCAAATTCTTCATTGAAGAAAATCGGTATAATTTAATTAGATTTTGTAAATAATTATCTTCTGTTATTTCACCAATCTAGTATACAAAACAATAATTCATCAGTAGAAGAATAAACTACATTAGTTACAGTATTATGACAATTTATATAATACTCACATCTTCATAATACGATTCTACATTCTGAATGTCATTCATCCAAGATGGGCCAATTATCGAAACTTGCATGGTTCTTAACTGAAAATACATATGAAAATTCAATTTTGTTAAATATCACTGAATGGCAATTAGTTGTCCGCAAAGAAAATTTCTACGCTTCATTTAAAACTAGATATTTCATTGTTTTGTGAAGTATCTAACTTTTAATTTTTGTTCAGGCTCCTAGAAAATATTATCAGATTTGTTTATAATCATTAATATTTTTATAATAAATCTTAAAATAAGTTAAAATAAGTTATCTAGAATTAAAATGCATTTACTGCAATAGTGTCCTCAGAGGTAACTCTTTGCAGAATAAAAGATCAATTGAGAGTTATATAACAGAATATGAGAAAATAGTACAAAAAATGATGAGAAAAGAGAGAAAGGATTCTGCAAAAAATGTGGCAGTCCAGTAGAGGAAGAGAAGGAAGCATCCTTTAGCTGCATCTTACGACATTAGAATAAGGCAGTGAATAAATATTTCCCCTATCCCTAGCTGTTTCCCGAGTTACAACGGATCTTATTACCCATCACACTTTTTATTAACATACATTACAAAGACCTATATGATGAACTACAAAAACCAATCATCGTTCCAAAATAGAAAAAACTCTTGAATTGGATTCATCTTTCCTCATCAGTTTTCAATTTTTAATTGTTTGCGCTCTGCTGGATTTGCTTTTCAAGTTAAAAAAAACTTTGGCTTTTCACCCTGAGGACCTGTGTCGATTATGAGTTTCCCATGTAAAATTTATTCAGAGGGCCAGGGCTCAATCTGTTTATCGTTGTCCTCTACACTCCGCTGGCCTCTTAACAGGGATGGATAATATATAACAAAATTTGTATTCATCTACCCACTCTGCAATCGGTGAATGATTAGAAAATAGCATCATGTGTTGACAGAAAAAAATTTTTTTCATTCTCTATTTCATATACTTAAGAATTTTGGAATGCATTTTCTAAGCTTTTCTTATATATTGAATGCTTATTTTAAAATTATAACTGATTGTATAGTTAAATATGACAATTTAGATTACTTTTATTCTATTTTCTTAGCTCATTTTGCTACTCTTAAAAATATAAACAAATTGTCAAGAACAGAATCACCATTTTTAACATTACACTTATGTAAATTAAGTAAGTAACTAAGTAGAAGAAGGAGGAGCCTGCCCAGCCCAAGAACCGCGACAAACAATGGTCTATTGTGCACCTCCAATCAAATCATCCCAGAAGAAGACCCGTCTTTAAAACAAACGACAGAATTTTCCTCAATGGGACAGTAGCAAGATCCTCCGGAACTAGAAATACATCCCAAGAGATCACGCCTAAGCCACGAAAGGGCCACACATTCACACAGAATGTGAAAAGGAGTTTCCTCCTCATATTGACATCTTCTACACATAGGACTATCAACAAGTCTATTCAAGTGAAGATGTCTTCTAAGATGACAGTGCCCTGTAAGAAGCCCTGTAACAATCCTAACTTCGTATTTATTCAGAGAAAGCAATTCTTTAGTTCGCTGAACAGAGCAACCGAAAATGAGAGCCTTCACCTATGGCCAGGGATTCAATCCTAACTTCGTATTTATTCAGAGAAAGCAATTCTTTAGTTCGCTGAACAGAGCAACCCAATATGAGAGCCTTCACCTAAGGCCAGGGATCCTATGTAAATTAGGATTCGATTTACGACGATTGGAGTTACAATGGAGGTTCAGAAAGCAATTAGATCATCCCAGCGTAACTTTTTATACTAATATTAATTACGGATAAAATATAAACCCTTGAAAATAGTGCTGTGGACATTATGTTATATATATGGACCGTTTATTTTGAAAGTGGAGTAAGTCCATTTTTTTAAGGTTATATATATATATGGACCGTTTATTTTGAAAGTGGTGTAAGTCCATTTTTTAAAAATCTGAAATATTACATTAATTTAGCGTAAACTTTTTATTTATGTAATATCTCATTGTTTTAATAAAATGGACTTACACCACTTTCAAAATAAGCGGTCCATATATATTTTTAAATAATCTATATAATATTTACCTTTTTCAAAAATCTTGCTTTTGATTCATCGTCCATCCAATGATTTTCGATTGCATCAATTTCTATCGTTTCTTTTATAGTATTTGTTATTGATTTAACCTGTTGGATGAAAATGTATTAATTTATATATTTTTTATTTATTAATATCATCAAAACACATCTTTCTAACGAAATTATGGCAACAAATTCAAATCTAATATAATACGAACTTATAGTATCCTTGTAACAATGTAATTTATATATTTTTTATTTATTAATATCATCAAAACACATCTTTCTAACGAAATTATGACAACAAATTCAAATCTAATATAATACAAACTTATAGTATCCATGTAACAATGTTTTGTTTCTGAAAAGATTAAAAGGTGGAGTCGGAGTCGGAGTCGGATCATTTACTATCCGACTCAGCAACCCTGGCGGGGAGTCGAGGGATCTGGTAGGATACTTTCCATACATTCAGCCATCGGATTTTTGCCATACTTAGCAGAATGGTCGAATTATCAAAGACTATTTGCCCACACATCCATTTATCTTTATATCCAGAGCCGCATTTACCATAAGACGGAAGTTGGGGTCTCTCTCTCTTTGAAGCCACATTTCAAAACATACTCCTCTCAAACAACAATATTAAAAACAGCTCAGTTATAGGTGCAAAATAAAATACGTATTTTTAAATATTAAATTCATAATCGAAATTGAAAGAGACTTGTTATTTTGGCGCCTCATAATGATATTGCTCCTAAGGCCTCCAAAAGTATAAATGTGACCCTGTTTATATCGAATCTTAATAATGACGGGTATTAACATTCGGAGGTTTCCGCTTTAATACAGTAACAGCTTTTGAGCGAGTGAATTTTATAAAAAAGGAGTTTGAAATTAAAATTGACTTTGAAATAAGATCAATTAACCGCCGTTTCATCCGTTTAAAAATGGCAGACGTTCAAACTTGTGAACTTTGCGTAACAATTATAGAACTGTTCGATAGATTTTTACCACATCCAATATAGAAGTTATACCTTGGAAAAGTAGTTTTGATATCGTATTTTTTAATCTTTTAGAAAGTATAAGATAAATTCTTTCCGGAACCGGTAGTTTATTAGCCAAGCAGCGAAATTTCTATTTATTTTATAAACTAGTCAGAAACGAGAGAGAAATGGTATGATAGACGGTTTATTAAAAATATGTGATTATCATATCTTTCTATAATAACGATAATGGTAAAATGTCCTTCAGACTATAAAGGTTAATATTACAGTAACATTCGTTATGAAAGAAATAAAACAATGGTATTAAGAAAAATAGTGACCTCTTTTATAGCCGGGTGGAAATTTACACCCGAAGGATTCTCGAAGGTAGGAAACAATCGGAAACTTTAAAATTATTTTAGGCTGGGAAGAAAATAAAGATCATTTATTTGGCAAAAACGAAAACCCGAATCAGACGCCTAATCTCGTTTAGAATTTAAACGAGAATACATATGGGGAATATTCTCGGGTTTACCGCCAGTTCTCCAGGTAGATAGAAAAATATTACAAGTTAAATTATCCACTAGAGATAAAACGATAGACACTAAGCTACGGCCTACCGTAGTTACGTCGATATACAGTAAGTAGGGAATATCAGTTTTTACAGTAAATTTTTATAATAGGGAAAAAATATGGAGTTTAAAAATACCGTAAACCGGTCAATATCTATTGTTTATATCTGTTAAAGGATGCTGTCTATATATATATTAAGTTCAACGGGAAAACTAGTTCTGGAGTGATATTAATTAGTTTGTTATATATAAATGGAGCGTAGAAGAAACGGTTGAACGTACTTGGAATGGTAGGTTATAAAGCCGCGGTCGACTGGCTTCCATTTTTCTAGCAGACATTTCTCGAGTCCGACCGACATGACAGACAACGAAAAATCAGACACTTCTGTGGAATTTGTCTCCGATACTCAAAGTAACGATCTGCCGCCTCCGGTAAGTATTTTATTTGCTTGTTTAACGCTTCTTCCCGGTCACACCGGCAATTTTAATTTCACATGCCAAATCGAAATAGGGGAGGATTAAATCGATATTTATTTTAATATAAATTTTTATAATAGTTTGGTGTTCGATAGAAGTTTGGACAGAAAACGCCTTTATAGATATTTAGCTTACCATTTGAACGGCTAATATTTCGAACGAAGCATTCCAGTTAAAAAAAGAAATGTCGGTCAGGAAAAATATAGAATTAGATCACCGATACGACCCACCAGCCGGAAGTCAAATCTGTTGCCTAAAAAATAGCCCATTTCAGTCTCGATGTCGCAACTGACAATCCAGTCGACCCACCATTATATTTTTAGAATTTTTATCGAATGATAATGGAAATTTATTTATAGTCCGCCTATATGACACGGCCTATCTATCGCGTGAAAGAAAAGTAGTTAAAATTACAAATCTCGTTAATACCAATGTTGATGGTAAAATTCACCTAAATAATACAAAGAAATATCAATGCAAAAACAATAATTATGTAGGAAACCCAGAGAAACGGTCTCTTAGACCAGGATTGAGTACATGGTAAGCGAAAATTTTCCATGTTTTGTAAGTGAAAATTTCCCTTTTCACAGGACGAACCGGAATATTATTATAAATACGTCGGTTTTGTATAGAAATCTTCCGGCGAGTTATAAAATGCTGAACTTGGTCTACAGTCAATATTTATTTCTTGTCCATTATTTGCCCGTACCGCCGCCTATAGTGGGGGGAGCGGAAGAATAGGAATAGCTAGAAAATTACGATACACTTTGACATATCTGCCGCCATAAAATATAACGGAAAAGTGCCGTTAAATAAAACTAGGGCAGCTTAGTAAGGAAGAGAAGCGACAAAAGAAAGAAAAGAAAACAGATTTTATCCCCCATTGACTTCGATTAATGTTATATATCGAGTTTATATCTTAAAATTGTTTTCTGGAATTTATCATAAAAATGTGGAAAGGCTCGATTTTTACCGGATGATGATATACCGTATCGATGATGATAAGGACAAAATAAATTGGCTAGTGAATTTATAATACATTAAAAATTAATATAATAGAAATTATATTTCCATTATTATTTCTTAGGGTCTGTATCTGATAGCGTCTTCAAAATTAATTGGCGTGTAAATGGGGATAATTTTGTCAAATTTGAACACTCCGCCGTATTTAATGATGGAGATAACTGCGCCGCTACTCAGTCAATATACATAGTCAATATTTTTGTAAAAACTGCGAAAAATGATGGATTACTTTTGTATAAATATTTTCGTAGTAGATATTAAGTTTTGAGAAAGTATGAACTCTACTACGGGATAGAAATTGCTAACGAACTGACCATTTACTATGAAAATAAAACCATAAGGGGGTGTAAATTATAGCAAAAATATGCTATTTTTTCAATGTTTTTAATTCTTGGATATTCGTAGATTTCGGTTCGTTTACTCGGAAATTTTTATAAATGCGTTATCAAGTTATACAATATTTTCTAGAACAGCGAATTGTGTTCGTGTATTTTAATATGTAATTACAATAAATATTATTTTCTACAGGCTTACCGGAAGTCGTATTCCAATTCCATCAAAATCGCTCGAATTCTATCGACTACCGTAATATTCGTCAGCATCATTGTCGGCATTATTGTCCTGCTAGCCTTATATATGCGGACAAATAAAGAATGCACTTGTTCCGTCCAGGTAGGTAACTGTAGTCTGGTTTTAAACTTTACATAATCATAATTTTTAATATATGCCTTATATTTATTGTATTAATATAATTTTATTTACGGAAACATTTACCACCCTCCCGGCCACAGAGGTTTTCGGATGAGTTGTGATTTAAAAAATTTTATACAAAAAATTAAGAATTGTATTGGAAAAAAATGGTTAGATATTTACGGAAACATTTACCACCCTCCCGGCCACAGAGGTTTTCGGATGAGTTGTGATTTAGAAAATTTTATATAAAAAATTAAGAATTGTATTGAAAAAAAATGGTTAGTAATTCTTAAAATGATATTGATTTTATTTCTCTTGGATAAAATCGGTAACAACTCTATTTTCGAGGAAAAAATTAGTGCGTGGCTCGAAACCAGTGAATTACTCGAATTTAATCTTTGGGAGAGCTCTGTGGCCGGCTGTGGAATCAACGTTTGTTGATGCTTTACCTCACGGCGCTGTGATTGGCAGCGTAGTAAAGCAATGGCTTACCGCCTTGATCGGGTTCAATTCTAATTTTTTTCCGTCAACGTTTGTTGATGCTTTACCTCACGGCGCTGTGATTGGCAGCGTAGTAAAGCAATGGCGTACCGCCTTGATCGGGTTCAATTCTAAATCCTACGCCACCAGATTTTCGGGAGCGGACCGTTGAACTCCACTTTTAACCCTCTGGTTGATCCCATCTTGGGTATTGCCGGGTAATGTGTCTAAAAGTGGCCGCCCGAAGATAAACTAAACCTAATTTATCCACACGACCTTTTGGATTAAATCCCTGCGGGTGAAAGCCTGATACCTAGAAGACCAGGTTCGATTCCGCGATCGGCGTTTCCAGTTTTTCGGGAGGAGCTAAAATGTCCAATAGATCGCCCACTTTGACATTTTTTGTTTTTTTTTTCGGTATGGTTAAATTGCTTTCAATCCGGTGGACACTAAGTACTGGGACGTTCCAGTATCACTACCAGCACTGACATCCATGATAGGTCAGCCGTCAGGTGCAGGATAGGATTCAATGGGCTGGTATACCAGATCCCTTCTGAAAAATCTGGATTTCTGGGACCGGAGAATTGAATTCCGGTCTGCAGAATGGAAGCACAGTACGCTTCCATCGCGACCATCCGAAATTTCTGGCATTATTGTTCATGATTAACATTTTTGAATGTCCGAATCGGCCCGTTAATCCCATTTTCCGTCAACCGGATAGTCTTGATGAAAGCGTTTTCTTCTTCACCTGGAGGACCGGGTTCAATTCCCTTCACCTTCAGTTTTTCAGGAAGGGTCCGGGCCCGGCTGGTTGAACCTCATCCTCATCTGACGGCTGACCCCACTAGGGTTATGGGTGGCTCATGGTGGACATGGAAGTGCTTGTCGTTTAGTATACATAGTATGCTAATCGGCGTAAAAATTCACGATAGAGTCCCGTTCTACACTCGAAGAGCTGATCCCCCTGGGAATGTTGGTGGGTAATAGAATGAAAAGGCTCAGAAAAAATGTTGGAGTAACCCGGATAACGGGTACTTCCATAAAATAAAAGTCGATTAGCCGGTATGAAAATAAGCCGAAATTTTAGCGGTTAACTAGTGGCTAAATAGTATCCATCGGCGATTATTCACTGTACAGAATTTATAAACGGATTATTACTATTAACGGACTAGCGCAATGAAAATCTGGATTGTTTTGACGGTCGTAGCTATACCATCATATTTAAAAATTAATTTTGGCGTAAAAATATATTTAATTCTCGGATTTTTATTGCCTTAGTAGTATCACGTGTTATAGTATAATATTTAATACGGAAGAAAAATAGAAATAAGTTATCAGCAGTATATATTAATACTGGATTAATACAAAACGAAAGGCGATAAGTTAGTATCTGAGACGAAATATAAATTTTAACACACGGATGGACAGAAAAAGTTATCTTTAGAAATGTTCTAGCACAGTATTTAGAATATCGGTAAAGTGGTAAAATAAGGCGAATAATTAATAACTGTTTTCCAGGAAATCATGGGAAAGAAAGTGGATGTCTGCCAATTTACTAAAAAATAAAAAATTTTTGTACGGCTACCTTCCTTAATCTGTCCAAGAATTTCTATATAATTGGGGTTATTCGACTGTTGAGTAGATAGGTGAATATGATAGGATTGTGAACTTTTATATTGGCCGACATTTTTGTAGGTACCGATAATGTGGTATCGATCCATTTTAATAGTATACTATAAGTTGGAAAGGAAATTCTGACAATTATAATTACTTTGGAACCTTTGGTGGACCTACATGGTTTTGGCATAAGTAGTTACTACGGAAGAAGTAACCAATTGATTCTTCTTTTAGATAAAATATATTCGGAAGAATAGGACATCAGATTTCTTTAAAATCAATAGCGTTCGATATCTAATATCTGGTTTAGATGGTAGTAAATTATAGGGCTACTTGAACAAACAG
Source organism: Olivierus martensii (assembly GCA_000484575.1). NCBI lineage: Eukaryota > Metazoa > Arthropoda > Arachnida > Scorpiones > Buthidae > Olivierus > Olivierus martensii. Next base: position 19,374 of record AYEL01060615.1, on the reverse strand, counting down.
ATAAATTTAATAGATTCCTTTATCGGCGTTATATGTAATGGTTTGAAAACATCTTTTTTTTTTATTTTTACAGGAAAGTCTTCAAAAACGAATGATGACCGATTATCGTACTGACGTCTTACCTCCCCAGCCTCTGAAAGATAATCCAACTGCTTCTGAAAAAATTGTTTCCGATAACCAGAAAATTCCCCTCAAACTGATGTTGGACGGAAAAGCCAACGTAAGCCTTTTTCTTGTTTGAATCGATATATACTAAGCGTGTTATCCGATGTGTGGGTTGGCTTCCGGAAATGTCTGTTTATTATTATCTCCCGGTGTTTTTCACACGACTAATTCTGTTCTCATTTAGCTTTTATCGCGTCCCACATAATTAACAATAGTCGGAGATATATGAGTATTTGAAGTAAAAAAATAGAGCAGTTATTTATTTTTTAAACTCACATTTCCTCTGTTCCATATATCGGGTGTCCACTTAGATTATACACAATAGAAAGATTCGTGTAATTTTAGATTATTCCAATTTTTCGCTTCGTTGTTCACTAATTTAAGTAAAAATGATATTATTGGCAGAAGATATGTAATTTGACAAAATAGATGAAACCGTTTTTAATCTGTTCGCTGAACAGGTGATGAGAAAAACAGCATTAAAGTTTGAATCGGCCGAGTTGCCGCGTGATAAATTTCTATCTAAGAAACCACGTTTTGTTCTGGATTTTTAGAAGGATCCGGGGCTCGGTCTGTTGAAAACCATTCTTCAATTTATCGGTGGATTCAGTATTGTCATTCGAAATAATTAACAACCGATTCTATCTATATTTTTTCCTCAAAAAAATTAGTAATTTTATTGCAGTTTTGAATATTGTTATTATTCTGGATATCGTCATGTTGTGACGTATAATGACGTCTGTTGAAGTTCTGTGTAAACAAATCCAAAATATTTTGAATTTTAAATTTTGAACAAAGGTTTTACATATGATTTCAAATGCAATGTGCGTCAAAAAAATTCGTATTAAAATATACTGTTTTAACATGTTACATTTTCATTAGCGTAATTTGTTTTCCCGAAGATGCGAGAAAGAGTGGTGATTTCGGCTGCAGTGGACTATTTTCAAATAATAATAGCCGTGAACTTCGATGAATCATGATCACCATCCCTATAATAATTCATTATTGTTTTTATTTCACTTAATATTGTAAAACATTTAGCAAACATGGAAAAATTTAATCGATTTTTCGTTTTCTATCCCCACCACCAGCGATTTGGACAAGTTGACAAACTTAGTAGATTCAGAAATGACCAGGTAATATCCCGTGTTAGACGGCAGTATAATTGAGTTAATCACTTAACCAGTTCAAAAGTTTATTATAGTTATGATGTTTAACAATATGGCGAAAAACTTCTATCATAGACTATAGTTTAGTTGTCGAATGATATTTATTCGAACATTTCTTATAGTGATTATATTTTTCTTGTGATTTAAATGGTGAAATCTATCTGAAAAGTCATTTAAATAGATGTACGGTATTAGTTCATAAATTTCTTTTGTAATTATTGTTCCGACCACTTATTTACAGAAAAAAATAATAATTTTCCCTTAAATTTAGTAAATTTGCAAAAATAAAATTATATGTATAGCTTTAAAGCATTTTAAATTATCTACTTATAAGTGCAACAGAAACCAGTTGAAAATGTATTTTTCTCAGTATTATATGTAACTACTCATTTTTCCATATTTTATATCGGTTAATTCAAATATTCCTGCAGATTTACATAGGATTTTACTGCGGCCGTTTCCGAATCTGCTACGAGATCATCGGCATCCTTAACGGAATCTGCCGATAGATGGAAGAATGAGTTTGGGCCGAGTCCGGATCCCTCCAAAAAATTTGGAATCCAGAACAAAACGTGATTTCTTAGAAGTTCATTGTTTCCACTCTACAAACTATATTATTATTATTACAGTATTTACTGGTGTATAAGCCGACCCATGACTTCAGAGGTAAAAATTTGAAACTCGTGTGTAAGCCGACTCCTCAGCTTTCAAGTATTAGAAAATTGTGGCATTCATTGAAATCAATAGATGATTTTTTTATAATTAAAAAAATTTCAGTTCACTAAGGGAATAAATAAGGTCGGTCACTTAAAAGAAATTCCAGACTTAACCCCGAAACGTCGCGTCGCAACGCTAAGAGAAAGCTGGATAGAGAGCGTGTCGCGTCCAGTCTCACTTCTCTACCATGCGATTTTATCGAAGTAATTTGTTCGGCAGAAAATAACAAAGAAATATTAAAAGTGTCCGTTATTTCCGAATCTCGATAAAAATATTTTAAAAGGTTTAAAGAATAAAAAGCTAGAATTAAAACGCGCAAGAAAAATTTTGTTCCAATTGACGGAAACTGGAAAGCGCTACGATGGCCGTGAGCGCAAATGTGATATCCGAAATTGGTTGTAAAATAATCATCTTATATCTTCTAAAATGATTAAAAAAATATTCTACACATTTCCGATCTTACTTGTGAAACGACCAATAAATTGATATTTCTGAATGGATTTAAATACGAACAATCACCGTCATCTGCCTATTTTTAATAATAACTAGATGTTTTTAGAAATAACTATGACGGATCGCGCCGCTGCCATAGGAATGCGTCCGATTTGTGTATTTTCTATCATATTTAATCAGTATTCGATACTTAAATTCCTAAAAGATATTAAAATTATGTATAGGTATACATATCCATATTTTAATAAAAAATCGGTAAGGTGATGATTAGTAGTACCAAAACCGATAGGAGGCTGTTCTGTAATTCATTACTTATGAAACCTGTAGAAGTGAGAATTTCGCGTCTTTATGTATATTGAAGATAAAACTGTAATTCGTAGTATGTAATAATATGGGCGAATACGCATTAACCACTATCATTGAAGCGATGATGCGGCTGGTTAATGCACCGTTACGTAAGGGCTAACCAAAGCTTTCAAACAAATGACGAACGCGGAAGGGAAATTGTGTTATATTAAAATGCATTTAATACATATATAAGCTAATCATTTTTTTAACTTATACATTTTTTTACACAACATACATTAAGTCAAAAAGACTTTTACTAGTTTATAGGATAATTTATAAAATTAATCTTTTTGTCAGGTAAACGATTCGGGTCCAGTTTTATACTAACAAATTAATCTATTATTAAAGATTAGAGATTACCCGGCTATCTTTCTCCTTCAACTATATAGGCTAAATGCAAATAATAAATTAATAAAAACTTTCTTTTCAGCGTATGATGAAGAAAAACAAATTATCTAAAGTCAACTGTTTGGTGGAAACGAAAAAGGCTACTCACATTATCGTCCCTCGACCCAAATTGGTAAGTAACAGACGGTGTAGCCGATCTATTTTTGCGGCAGCGGATGCTCAACTTTAACTAGGCGCCACTTTTCCCAACCAAAAATATCATACTTTACTGTTTATAATTCCGACGCAAAATACGAGTATTATAACGATTTCATTATACACATCGAGTCACACATCTACGCATAGTTACATACAGGTATATAGCGCATTATATACACCTGCGCATAGTTGTGACTCCAAATATATCTAAATTTGATAATATAACCTATTTTATTTCGTTTCTATATGATGATGCGCCATCTATTGAGCACCGTTGTTGTACTGTTTTCCTCTAGGCCGGTCGTTTTTTTTTTTATCTGTCGACCACCTTAAGATTTTTGCGACATACCGTACACTCTGTTGCAAAAAAAAAACGACGCAGGTTTGTCACAAGTTTGCTCTAAGCGTATGATGTGGCGTCTCTCAGATTCCCTCGTTGCTCAGTGCTGACGAATAAGTCGTAGCGGCGTCTTCATAGACTACTTAACGTAATAAAACAGCGAAACCTATTAGATATATCCGTACTTAGTTACGACTCCGCTCCTTACATTGGTTTCAGATTCTTCCTTCTCATGCGCTTCCAAAACCTTGCGCGTTCATTGGCCGTGAAATTTTTATCATTTGAATATCTAGTTGAAAGGCATTCCTGTATAGTTTCGCAGTTCTCGTTCTAGTTTTTAGGGACGCGTCCTGTTTTTTGCGACAAAGTGTATAGTACCAAGAATACATGCATCATAAAAATCTTCAGCGCTTTTGATACTCTTCGTCTTTAAACATAATAGCTTTAAGAAATTTGAATTTCTTAATATGATTATGTTTAACTTATTTCGATTGTACCAGAAATGTTCTTTCTGTTAGTGCATCTGTAGACTTCCATCAGTTTTCTCATTATGTCATTATTATAATATTCTCAATAATATTTCGCGCAAAAACATTCGTCACCAACAAGTTCGATTGTTTCTCTTCATCGGTTGTTTTTTTTGACTGACTTTTCACGTGACACTTTTCCATCCATTTATCGACCAATATACGCAACAACTTCAGACAAGAATTGTATGCAAGAATTTAAATTAAGCATTTTAACCTCGTTTGTGATCGAGTCGACTCCGTTCTAATTTGCAAAACGTTTTTTGCCCATGTCTTTTTCCGTTCTGTCGAATAAAAGAAATTGTATAGTTCCAAATCCTAGGAATAAGATGAGGATCCGAACGACAGATATTTCAAGATTTGTCAAATATGATTTATAGAGTTAAAAATTTATCCAAACAAATATCTAAATAATGTTTTACAACGCAACTAAACTTACAATTCGAAAAAATATTAACAATGTTGAGAAATGTTTTAACAATATTCATAGCTTTTTTTAAAAATAGCCAACAATTCTTATTTTTAAAATATCTCTCTTATAATGAATTTATTAATGCAATAACTGTTTCAGTTATGTATTGAATCGAAATAATTCAACGTAGCAGTTTTAAATAAAAAAAAAACAACGGAAGTTTTAAATAACAGTTCGTTGGCTGGATGGACGTAGCAGTTTAAATAAAAAAAAAAACAACGGAAGTTTTAAATAACAGTTCGTTGGCCATCCAGCCAACGAACTGTTATTGGTAAATTACTGATAAGGCAAAGTGGTAAGTTACTGATAAGGCAGTAACTTACCACTTTGGAGGACAGAGTTCAGTTCCGAGCTCAGATCTCCAGTTTATCGGGAGAACCGGGCTCGTCCCGTTGAACCTCATCTTTCAATATTCTGGTTGACCTCACTGATTTGGCCAGCCCGCGGTAGTCTCTAAAAGTAGCCACCACCAGATACATATTTCACCAGCCTTGACGGCTTAACTAAATAATATAAGTTAAACGCCAGTCCCTAGATCGCCTTTAAAGATCACTAGGTAATTAACTAGCGCGAGTCTATCTGATGTGAGCTCTATTTTTATTTCAAATAAATACTAAATACTGAAAGGAAGCAGCGTGAGTTGCAAATAAAGTTTATACAAGAGCGTTTTAATTAAAACTTCGCAAAATTCAATAATATACAATACTTGAATTCGAAAAATAGCAATCACTAAAATATGCAGAACTTACTCATCCAATATGTATTTTAGTTGTAAATATCCTCTAATAATTGTTAGGTTTTTATATCACATACCGAATTCGGCAAAATTCCGTCCAAAAGTTTCGATAGAGAAAAAAATACGGACATATATTCTGGTATACACACACAAATATTAACAAAAAATGATCCACCGCTCTCGATTAATAGCTGTTCATTATTTACAGGTGATAACTCCGTTTGGAAATTTTACCACCGATCCCCGTTTAATTCACGTTGCTGGAGAAAAAATGATCTTTTCCTGCTTTGGTGAGAATAAGAAATCCAAATTGAAGAAAACAACAGGTTAAGTATCGAATTTTTTCGAGATAGATTTAATCGAACGGCCACGTGATAAAACAGTTACTTATCTCACTGGAGAATCGGGATCGATTCCGGATCTTTGACTTTCAGTTTTTTTTAGAAAGGGTCTGAATCCGATCTATTGAACCCCATTCTTTAACCCTTCCCATGATGATGTCAACCTTCACGAGTGTCCACTGGTTTTACAATTTATCATGGGCGGCAATTTACCATGATAGGCTATAAGTGATCACCGCCAAATATATCCCTTTTATCATGGAGTCCGGGCCCGGCCTTTCGATCCCCGTCCTACACCATGTAGCTGACCCCTCCGCCAGGGTGGGCAGCCTGTGGAAGCGCTTGTTTCGCCCCGCCACATAGTATTCTATCAGAATGGAGTGTGGCGTCATCTGTTGACAAAATTTCTCTCTGGTCGGCCATGTGAAAGCGTTCTTGGCTTTACATTCTGGAAGACCCAGGTTCGAGTCTCGGTCCCATTCCTAGAAATATTTTTCGTGTGGTCCGGACCCGGCCATCGATCCCCCTCACCTCCATCCGGCAAACCTCTCCGCAAAGACGGGCAACCTGTGAAAGGGCTTATTTCGCCCTGCCACTCGGTACTCTACCCGAGTGGAAAGTGGCGACATCTGTTCCAAAAAAAATAAACGAAGTGTTGGCCGAATTGTCTCCGTGGAAACTCTTCAGAGATCGGGTTGATTTCTCCTATGCAAAATTCTCTTGAAAAATTTATTCGTGTCTCGACCTGGCCCTTCATTTTCTATCTTCCTCCATCCGGCTGACATCTCCGCAGGATGGATAGCTGGTGACAGGTGTTTTTTGTCAACAGATGCCATTTTCCACTCGGTGATTACTAAGTGATGGAACTATAACAACACTGCTGTAGGCTGTCCACACCTGCGAAGAGGAGTCAGCCGGAGTGTAGATGCGAGATCGACAGACAGGTCCCAGACCCCGTGAAAAAATTTCCGAGGGGCGAGATCCGAGAAGCGAATCCGGGCTCTCTAGAATGGAAAGCCGAAGCGTCTCCACGCGATTAATTCGTCCGACAGCGGGACTGTTTCGACCCTCTACTTAATATTCTAAAAGAGGGTAAGAATGGCATCATCCGTTGATCAGACGAAGCCGAAGCGCTTCAACTCCGGCCAGCAATTGTCCATTCAGTTTGACTAACGCTGGTTTCTTCCAATTACTTGGATATTTATATTATTAATTTAATAATCGAATAAATACTAATTCCTATACAATATTTAATGCTGTTTGGAAAATTTTGCCGCTCTTGTTGATAAATTTCTAGAGTTTCTTGGAAAATGGAGGCGTATTTATTGCCGATTTGGCATGTATGGCCGATTTTGTTTAAAACTTATTTTCGATATTGGATATATTCAACATACCGAATTAGAAGAAAGGTAATTTACGTTTAGTTTTTTCAATGAAAAATTTCCCAATCCATATTATTAATAGCTATCAATACGTAATATTTGTTGCCAATATGATGATAAATTGGTTTTAGTTACTTAATTTCTCTTATAAGATAGTGCTGTCATTCAGCCAATACGCTCGAACTGGTGATTGAAATTTGTGTAGTTGGCCGAACCATTGATGATGGAGACAAAATGGAAAAATCACAGTTATACAGTGGACTTTCGATTTTATGATCTCGTACGGATCCCCAAAAATGGGAATGGCATTAATTAACATTAAGGACTTTTTGCGACCAACTAAATAGTTCGTGAAAACATATAGTTCGTAAATTGGAGATTCGTAAAAACGCGAGTCCACTGAATTTTTTTGGTCAACAGATGACGCCACTTTCCAATCAGCGGTGATTACTAATTGACGGGTCTTTTTTTGTCACTAGATGACGCAATACTCCATTCACGAAGAATACTATGTGACGGGGCGAAACCAGCTCTTCTACACGCTGTCCACCCCGGCGGAGGGGTCAGCCGGAGGACGAGGATGAACGGCCGGGCCCAGACCCCAGGATAAGAGAGGATATTTTCGAGAGTGGGACCGACACTCGAACCCGGGTCCTCCAGAGTCGAAAACCGAAGCGTTTCCACGCGACTAATTCGGTCGACGAATTGACGGGTCTATAACAATCCCGCTACCAGGGGCCCACCACTGCGGAGAGGTCAGGCCGGATTTTAAAAAGGGATTGAGGGAGAGCCCATAATATTTATATTTTGGCTCTCTTTTCGGTATATAATCATTCTTACCTACGCTTTTAAAGTTAGTTTGAAAAGTGATGCGATTGGCAATATGTGGAAATATTTTCTGGTAGAAAGAAACTGGATGATATCACTCCTTTGGAATGTTGTTACGAACTGTGTGTACATTTCGGTAAAAGAGGAAGAATTCGGAATAGTACGCTGAATTAGGCAGTAATCGCTACGAATTTAAGACACGGTTGGTTTGTCAATATTATCTGTAATGGAAAATTCAGTTTGACTATTAGGCGTGAGAGTTCAGTTTATTTCGATGAATCTAGCTTAACTATTCTTTAGTGAATTATCTGATGGGCGTATGTTTTGATAAAATTTTCCTATTATATTTTCAGGACAAAAATTATGATCTAGTAGTTTTTAAATTTGGTTCACTGGTATAGATATACAGAAAGATGCATAAGTAGGATATCTTGTCTCGCATCGATATACTCTTAAATTAATTGCAAATAATTTTTTTTGGAGAGAAAAAATATATATAAAAGCGGTTGTTAATTACCGTATTTCGAATGACACCACCGAGAAGATAGTTTTAATGTCGATTCCTTAATGTTTCCAAGAGAGAATGGGCCAAAGCGCGAGCTTTAATAGCCTACCAATTAAAAGAATTCCTCCGAATAAAATCGAATATCTATAAAAATAGAGCGATACACCATCGAATTTTAATGCCGATTTTAACATTTATTTCAGGTACGCAGGTGGAGAAGAGATCGACGGAAGAATGTCTCTGCGATTGCGCTTGCTAGCGCAGTACACGCCTGTACTTTCCCACATTTGGTGGCCAGAAGTCAATAAAAATCTTTCACTTTCTTCGGGGATTATATCTACTTTTACCATTATTATTGTAAGAAGTGATATGAGAGTCATTCGATTAATCCAAATAACAGTATGGTATTTTCACTTTTAAATAAGAATGAATGGGTCATTCCTCTTAATTATCTGCTCTGTCTGGGTGATTTTATGCCGTTTTCCACTGGGTCCCGGTGGGGCATTCCACTGCTGACGACGGGCATCGGGTCCGGGCCCTTTCGGAAAACTCGTGGTGAGGACGGGAATTAAACCCGGATCCAGGATGAAACAGCGTCACCGAGATCATCCGGTCGACTGTAGTTATGTATCGAAAGGGGACCCATGCGTATAATTTTCTTGTTTACCAATTAATCGATTTCGTATTTCGACTGTAAATAGAGCTTTCGGCTTTACCACATTTTTACATCGCGCCTCAACGATAAAAATGTGAAAATCCAAATAGGTATATTGGTCCGAGATTGTCATAGAATTCGGCGTTTCACATCTGCAGATTTTTTCGGCGGGGGATTCGGCCCGTTCTAGGTCGGCCGAATGGCCGCTCGATAAAGCTTCGGCTTACCACCCTAGAGGATCCGGGTTCCATTTTTTCTAGGAGAAGTCCATCGAACCCCCATCCGGTTGACCCATCGTGGGTGTTGGCCAGCCTGTGATGGGTTCTATAAGTGGCCGCCATCGGATACAGAATAATCAAAATACATAGTTGACGGACCGTGTACCTATGTCTGTATGCAACCCGCGGCCCAACATAAAATCGTAAACTTCCTTAAAATATTGGGATTTTTATGTACTAAATAGGTATTTAAATATTATTTGAATACCTATATTTATAATTGAGAACCACGTGACGCGTGGTTTTGACAAGTACAAAATATAATTACGAAAGAAGAAAATTGCCTATTATTTCTAAAAAACTTGTATCATCGAAATTTATACAATAACAATGGTATTATTTTTATATAAACATTTAATTCCTGTTATGTTTTATTGTTTGGGTCGATTATGAATGTGTGGTTGGCACGGAACGGTATTTGACTTCCGGGAAAGAATACGAAATCCTTTTCTGGATGTATTCTTCACTTCTTTTAATTAAGTTAAAAACCCTAGAATATCGCTATTGATCCCCATCCTTCAAATCTTCTAATTAAAGTTACATTCTATTAATAAATTAAAAATTTATTCACTTATTTTACACAGATTTTACGTAATCATCGTAATTTTACGAAAGCATTTTACGGCATAGGTCATGGTTAAATTAGATTTGTTATATCACAAAAAACTTGAATAAATTAATGTAAATTATAAATGAAAATTAGAATAAAAACATTAAATAACCAAAAAACTAAGAGCCGATAATAAATTAAAGTTACATTCTATTAATAAATTAAAAATTTATTCACTTATTTTACACAGATTTTATATAATCATCGATAATTTTATAAAAGCATTTTACGACATAGGTCGTGGTTAAATTGGATTTGTTATATCATAAAAAACTCGAATAAATTAATGCAAATTATAAATGAAAATTAGAATAAAAACATTTAATAACCAAACAACTAAGAGCCGATAATAAATAATGTTTACAATATTTATAATTATCTAAAAAGAAAGCCGGTACCTGAATATATGTTTGGTCAAGGAATTTAGACTGAACAGTTATTAATTTCTGTAATTTTTTCATGAAATTTTGTTGTAGGTTTGTATTAAATTTTCTGAAAAGCTATTTGATTCATTTTTTTTTACCAAAAGTGTTTCTTTTATCTACAGTCGTAACAAACAGTTTATTATTCCAAAGATAACGTAATTTGTAGTCTTATCTATGGAGATAAGTTATATTACCTTAAAAGTGAAGTTATAAGTTAGTAAATACAGGGCCTGTTCTATAATTAGGCGAGCTTGGGCCATCGCCTAGGGGTGCCGTAATTTGGGGGACGTCAATTTTATTAATAAAATCGAAAATTAATTTGTAATCTGGGAAAAGTTGTAAAAATAATATTTTTAATTTAATAATAATGTATAGTTTTATTTAACACTTATCTGTTTCTTGTATATTATATTTTGTAATATTTTATATTTCGAAGCGAGGAGTGTATTGCCATCCTTCGTAATCTTTGATGAATAACTATACCGAATTGTCTGCTCAATGTTACAAAAATTGAAGCTTCTGTCACGTTGTTTGACGGATACATTCGCGAATGTACTGTAGGTTTTATCGACTCTTATCTGTAAAAATCTCGGATTCCGTGAAATGCAGAATTTTGCCTTGTTTGTGTGTATTGGTAACTGTTGAAAATAGTAAGCGTATTAAATATAACAATTTTTCGTTGTTAATTAAAAATTTTAGACGAGAAAAATTTCACTAGATGAAGAAACGTTACCGATTGTGAACGTTAGACATTGTCACTAACCATTGCTGAGAAACACCGTTATTAGTGACCACGTGATTTAAAACTATCTCGACTGGACGCGATCACGTTAGATCGCTTTCTCGCCGGGGCCGCTATAAAAGTAATACCTAAATTAAACTGTAGAAAAAATACATGGACCAGATTTCAAAATACTGAATAGATACTTTGTTGCTTTTCTAGCAGAAAAACATATCGAACAGTAGCGTCAATATCAATAATAAACTATATATACAGGGGGTCCTTAATACCTAAATTAAACTGTAGAAAAAATACATGGACCAGATTTCAAAATACTGAATAGGTACTTTGTTGCTTTTCTAGCAGAAAAACATATCGTACAGTAGCGTCAATAACAATAATAAACTATATATACAGGGGGTTGACGTCAATTTTATTAATAAAATCGAAAATTAATTTGTAATCTGGGAAAAGTTGTAAAAAAAATATTTTTTAATTTAATAATAATGTATAGTTTTATTTAACACTTATCTGTTCCTTTCTCTAGAATTAACGAATATTTATTATTCGTTTAAATAAATATTAAATATTTAAATTTATAAAAAAAAATCAAATATTTGATAAGCTAATATATACCATTATTTATTTTTAAAATATTTTGTATAATATTATAGTTGGTTATATGTTGATTATAAGAGTTTTAAGCAGTTATTAGTGAATGTTAGTTTGATAAAGGTCAACATCAAAAAATTGATATCAATGGGGTGATGGGGTGATACTATGAATTACTGCACCAGGTGACACCATGCCCAGTGGCGCTCTGCACTGAGAATTTGAATTAACAAGGAATAAAGAAAAGCACATATGAAATATTCTTTATTAATAAACATAGTTTCAGATATGTGTATGTATAATTAAGTTGATAAAAGTATATTTAATGTGAAATCTGTTATTGCTTATTTTCAGATAGTTTCTTAATATTAGGTTCATATTCCATATTCATTAGTTTAACACATTTCTCAGTCAATTCATTTCCAAGTTTATTTCTATTGGTAGATTTTACAAAATTCATTGAGGAAAACAATTTTTCACACAAATATGTGGACCGAAACATCATTGAAAGAGCATTAGAAGAGCATTAGCAAGTTTATTCATTGATATAAAATTGTTTGTTAAAGTATCCCATACATTTAATATAATATTTTCATTTTTTAGTGTGGGATCATTATCATCTGCACTATTTTCAGAAATTTTTCCTTCTACTTTGGAAATCAAGTTTTCAAACTTATTTTTCTACACTATGCTGCTTTAAAATTCAACTAATTCCATTTCTAAATCATGGATACCTAGCCACATAAATTCAGTTAACTCCATTGTTTCAAATTCCATTTTGTATGGATATAAAATAAAGTGAAATGTATTTTCCAAAATTTTAAATTGATTAAACCTCTCCTGAAAAGCTTGTTTTACTTCCTGTATAATAATTTAAATATTTTTTAATTTCATTTTCTTGAATGTCAAGCATATTTTCAAAAATTATTGTGTTTTGAAAATGTTTTTGTAATTGAAAATATTTCATGATATTTCCAAATCTTTAGTGAAGATGTCAAGTTTTATCATAAATATTTTAATATTTTCAAACATCATTAATACAATTTGTCCATTTCCCTGAAATTTTTTATTCAGTTCATTGAAATGCTGCATGATGTCACATAAGAACATTAAATCATTTAACCAATCTATATTTGAAAATTTGTCATAACTATCGTTTTTTTTACTCAAAAAGATTTTTTCTTCTTCTAATAAATTGACAAACCGATTAGGAACTTGAGCCATTGAACATTGTTGTATGTCAAAATCTCATAATAATGGCATTCAATTTCCTCTAATAATATTGCAAATTCTCATTTATTAAGACCTCTTGCATTTATAAAGTTGATGATTTTTATTACAACTGGCTTATATTGAAAAATGTTTTTAAACCTTACTTTGCACATAGAACTTGCTGGTGTATTATACAATGAAATTCAATCAGAGAATGACTAATATTTTGCTTAAGCTGCTGAATAAAACCAATGATTTTTCCTACCATATTGGATGCACCATCTGTTGTTACAGAAACAATTTTCTGTAGGTCAATATCCATTTCTTTAAATGCATTATCAAATTCTTTAAAAATATCAAAACCAGTACACTTTCCTTTCAACGTTATTAGTTTCATTAGCTCTTCTTTCATTATATTGCCTGATTTATATCGAGTAAAAACTGCTACTTGTGCATAACTATTTACCTCATTACTCTCATCTAAAGCAACACATTAAATCATTTAACCAATCTATATTTGAAAATTTGTCATAACTATCGTTTTTTTTACTCAAAAAGATTTTTTCTTCTTCTAATAAATTGACAAACCGATTAGGAACTTGAGCCATTGAACATTGTTGTATGTCAAAATCTCATAATAATGGCATTCAATTTCCTCTAATAATATTGCAAATTCTCATTTATTAAGACCTCTTGCATTTATAAAGTTGATGATTTTTATTACAACTGGCTTATATTGAAAAATGTTTTTAAACCTTACTTTGCACATAGAACTTGCTGGTGTATTATACAATGAAATTCAATCAGAGAATGACTAATATTTTGCTTAAGCTGCTGAATAAAACCAATGATTTTTCCTACCATATTGGATGCACCATCTGTTGTTACAGAAACAATTTTCTGTAGGTCAATATCCATTTCTTTAAATGCATTATCAAATTCTTTAAAAATATCAAAACCAGTACACTTTCCTTTCAACGTTATTAGTTTCATTAGCTCTTCTTTCATTATATTGCCTGATTTATATCGAGTAAAAACTGCTACTTGTGCATAACTATTTACCTCATTACTCTCATCTAAAGCAACTGAATATATTTCTGCATACTTTAAGTCATTATGTATTTGCAAAGAAATATTTCTTTCTAATTCTATTACTCAATCTTTAATTGTATTGCAACTTATTGGTAACTTATTTATAAGCTTTATAATCAGGTCTTTTTCTTTAAAATCTGCTAACAAAGTAGCACTACATTCTAAAAACACTTGTTTTACAAGCTCTCCTTCTGAAAGACATTTCCCATGGGAAGCAATGCAATGGGCTACTTTGAAAATTAGCAGCTGTAATATTAGTTTTTGGAATCAAAAAAGTTTTTAAAACACTGGTTTGTGAATGATTCTGTTTCTTCTTTTGTAAAAAATATTCTCTCCTTTCTTCATCTGTTGAGAAGCCGAGATTTGAATGCAACTTTTCAAAATGTCTTTTTACATTGTACATATGTGAAGTGACTTTTTCATTACAAATTACATACACAGTCGTTTTGTTCTTTTCAATCACACCACATTTATCAAACCATTCTGTTTGATATGATCTGGTACTTGTATCATTTGTTTTCATTTTTTCAACCACTGACATGGTACAGGATTTTAATATATATTTAGAATACAATAATTATATTATTAATAATTATATTTAAAATACAATAATTTTAGAAGAAATTTCTTATTAACATATGTTATACATACATATATAACATGTACATAACATGTTATATGATATACATACATATGTAGAAGAGAAAATTTAATAATAAAAAATTATAATAAAATTAAATTATTAAGCACTTCTAGACATGGATGCCAAGGCTGCCAATTAATTCAACACTGCAAGCTGGTACATCCCCATTCTACGATGCAATGAATATGTGAGCCAAGTTTATGACCGACTGTCATGAGTCATACAAAGGTGCAGTGATACAATAGAAAATCTGTTAGCCAATGTCCACTTGGAAATATTTTTTTATAAATTCGACTTTAGATATTTATATTTTAATTTTTTTTAATTTTTGATTGTCTGTTCTCTCTTTTATGATATAAAAAATAAGTTTATAAAAATCAAAGTGTGGGTCATTTAAAAAGCCTTCATGGATCAGGTGTCTGACTCGCAGATCATAGGTTCGCCCGATTCCATAGTTTGTATAGATTATCTTTTAGATTTTCCTCAAACTTTGTTATCGTGACCCCATCTACACCACCACTGCTCTAATGGAATCTCTTCCATGCCCAACTAGAATTATTTATATCTGTAAGAGAATCAGTAGAACTTTATCATAGTGGATCAAAACTGGACCCATAAAAATATTTCTGAAGCATCAAATTTGAATTCAATCTTTGATCATTTGGCATGAGATCAAATAAAGATAAATAAATTATTATATTATATGTGATTTGGTTGAAGACATTGCAAAACCAAATTGAACTGAAAACATTTTATTAAAGAAATACTGAAGACCAGAAATGCTACCAAATTTTTATTAAATCACATGCCACTTTCTTTTTTATTGGATACTAAACAGATAGGTATTCCAGTGCCAACCAGAGGTTAGATCTGGTTGACCTGGCTAGGTCTTGATCAGCTGTAATAAGAATCAGAAGTAGATGAGAAGGATAGTGCTAAATAGCCAATCCTGAATTCTTTCATAAAAAAATCTGAAGGTATAAGTCTAAAAACTATCACACTGATTATATTCTTAACATATTCAAAAGTCCTAAATCAAAGGCATCTGTAAAGGCATTCTTTAATTCTTACAGGCAGAGGATAAAACTGAAAAATTAAGGCTGGTTTATAGTCAGACTCCAGTGTGGAGTTACAAGGTCACTAGCCGGCGTCAGATTTTCAAGTTAGTGTCATGGTTTATACTCAAACTCTAGTTGGCACCAATTGCTAGCATCAGTGCTGGCTGCCATTGAGAGTTGAAAATTTTTCTACTTTGGAGTTGGGAGCTGACTATACTATAATCCTTTGCAAAGAACAAACATGGAGGGAATTTAAATGTTTGACTGTGACATAGAGAAATTTATTGAAGCTATTAAAGCACATCCCAACATTTTTGATCTTAATTTTGAATTTATAGAATTTAAATTAACAGATTTGTATTGTTCCTTTTTGATTTGTAGCCACTAAAGATGAGGCTTAAGCCATAGTGTTTTTGGAACCTTTAATAAAAGTTTTTATTCACACTTTACAAAAGCTTTATAAATAACTTATAAAATTATTTATAACGTTTATTTATAAAAAAAATTTTTAATAGCTGAAAATTAATTTAATACAAAGTAACTAAAACACTTGATTTTAAAACTTTTTTAAAGGTTTTTTTTTAAATTTCATACATTTTAAAACATTTAGATATACAGTGGGTAATCGGATAATGAACATAATCTGTTCAATGATAATATTCGTTAACTGATCATCGATTTACCATAAGATTTATGGGAATTTCATTAATTTGTTCTAAAGACCCAAAAATAAATATTTCTTACTACATTTATTTATATATAATAACCATAATATATACATACAAAGACTTGCATTTTAATCTATTATGTTTATTTTCTGTTAAATAATCTGTCCAATGTTATTGCTTTTCTCTCTCCTTCAGGATTTTTTGGAAGTGGATTAATAGCATTGTCATGTGCTTTTCTCTCTCCTTCAGGATTTTTCGGAAGTGATTAATAGCATCGCGCTTTTCTCTCTCCTTCAGGATTTTTCGGAAGTGATTAATAGCATTGTAGTGATTTTCTCTCTCCTTCAGGATTTTTCGGAAGTGATTAATAGCACTGTCGGGATAGTTTCTCTCTTCTTCAGGATTTTTTGGAAGTGATTAATAGCATTGTCGTCTCTCTCATTTATATGTTTATTTTCCAATAAAGAATTTGTCCAATATCGATTGCTTTTCTCTCCAATCTATTCAATATCGATTGCTTTTCTCTATGCAATATCGCTGCTGCTCTTCTTCAGGATTTTTTGGAAATGATTAATAGCATTGTCGTGGTAGAGATCCCAAGCCTATTGACCTCATGGTATGACGTGGTAGAGATCCCCAAGCCTATTGACCTCAACCTGGTATGGGTGCAATCTAAGACCAAAATGTTGTAAAATCTCTCTCTTACCTTCTTTAATAAATTTTTGATTTGTTTTAAATCGTCTCCGAATTCATTTTAATCAGGAAAAACTACTGTTCTCCCATCCTTACCCATATGTTTATGAACATGCAAGGCCTAAGCCTGTCATTCTGTTAGGTTAATAAAGCCGCTATATCCTCGTGAGATATTTTTTATCTGGTGGCTTATCTGCTACTTATAGAGTTCATCACAGGCTGGCCAACACCCATGATGGGTTCAAAGGTTTAAAGGATGGGGTTCATGATGGGTTTAAAGGATGGGGTTCAAAGGTGGGCTTGGACCCCTCTTAAAAAATTGTAGTAGTGAGACCCGGATCCTCCAGGATGATAAACTACAGCTTTACCAGGCAGCCATCCGACCAACCTGTCATTCCGTCAGTCCGTGGGTCCCACAGTTTGTTCTGTGAACTGTTCGTTATCTGAGCATCATATAATAAACACGTTCGTGAAAGATATTTTAACAGTTTGTTAACCGATCACCCACTGTACAAGGAATCAATTTCTATTAATATCATTTTGCCATTGTAATACAGGGGCATTGCTAATAAAATATTCAGTAAATTTTTCACTGACATCAAAGGCATAATATGTTTTTTCTTTAATTTTCGAAGAAGCAAATAGAAGCATAACTTTTCTTTATGGGATTTTATAAATGAAAAGAACACTGCACAGTCTCGGTACTTTGAATGATGAGAATTCAGCGTTGAAAGTCAGCTAAAGACACTGGCAGTTCATAGTCCAGCATTAACACCAACCAAGCATGGCGAACTGAACATAAGTCAGTGAGCTCCATGCAGCAAACTCCTTGATGGAGTCGGACTATAAACCAGCCTTTAAAGAATGCTTTCACAGATGAAAATATAGGTTAAGTTTGAAATTGGATCAAAAGAATAAAAAATTAATTCATTACCTTGATGTTTGCATAAAAGCAGAAGAAATCTTTTATAGCACTAAAGTATATCAAAAAACAATTGCTAGTAGGATAATAATCCCAAAATGGTCTAACGATCTTCTTTCATATAAAAATGCTGCATTCTGTGCATACTTCAGAAATGTTACATATTATAATACTTTAGAAGCAAGATGTGAAGAAATCAATATGATATACCAAATAGGAATGAAGCATGGTATACTAAATCCTTTATAAAGTTAATATAAATGAAAGTGGAGAGAGATATGGATGGGAAAGGTAGTTTACAAATAAAGCGAGTTGTTAAGAGTGATGAACAAGTTGCTGTACCATATTACATGATGAAATACAGAATGATTAAAAAGTTAGTTAGAAAACAATGAAAGGCTTAGTTTGTAGGAGAGCACCTAGTTTTTAGCTTACTAAGGAATGAGAAAGACAAAAGATGTAAAATACAGAAAACATGTATACCAAGTGCCAGTCAATAATAAAGACCTGAATAAGGAAGAGTTTTATATTGGCATAACAAAGAGATATTTAAGTGAGGAGTTGAAAAACACTGGAATGATATTAAATTAGTAAGTATGAGAACTGCTTTTGCAAAAAGATTTTATGAATCTAATATTGAGATAAATTGGGAAAGAACAAAGATTATTAGAAGAACAACACATGAAGAAAATAGATTTATTGCTGAAACTCAGGAAATTATAAAAAGAGAAAAATTTGATATTATTATTAATGATAGACTGTCAGAGAACATACCTAATGCTTGGGTATATACTGTAAATAGGATTGGGTATATACTGTAAATAGGATATAACCACTAGTTATATGTTTTTCCAACTTGATATTGTTATGTTTTTTAGTAGTTAATGAGTATAGCTTGTTTGTACATTAACTTATTTTGTAGTATATCATACTGCATACTGTATTGTAAACATGTATTAGTGTGGTTTCATATGTATCTTTTTGAAGGTATAAGGGCCAGAATTTAAACACATATACTCCATAGTGGATGTAAAGTACAGCTTCGGCCAAAATGTTTGTCACTTTCAACTAGGCGCTGGAAACCGGAAATCATGATCGGCTACAGTTTCCAATCCACATACCGTGCTGCCTACATTGAGTGCGTTAGACGTGTCCCACACGCATTCAATGTAGGGGAGGTGGGTTACGCAAAGCATGGGAGGTAAATTGGCAAGACTGATCGCTCTAAAGTATTATCACTCGCAGCATTACTTTTT
>AYEL01060614.1:0-29764 GCA_000484575.1 Olivierus martensii | reverse complement strand
CATAATATTAGTCCGCCATTCGTTTTCTATGAAAACTTTAATATTCATTTTAAACACGTCACAGTTCTCTCGCCGCTATCAGAACCCTACCCCTCGTTGCTAGCGAACTACATAATGGACGATCCGTTCGCCAGCACATTAGTGCCTACGTTACTGAGAAAACTAATGCATGCTGAAGCCGAGTATTGTAAGGAAGCCGAACGTATCCGGTGAGGTGACAAACATTTTGGCCGGAGCTGTACACTTCCATATAAAGTACTCAGTCATCCTGATGGCTACTGGCCAATTATTATGGAAAAATCATTAATAGTAGTCATCATAAGTTGGACTGTCATAAGTTGGGGACTCCATATCCTTATTGTTAGCACTATAATTAATTTCAAGAAAACAAAATAATATTAGTCAACTCCAGTTATGATGAACTTTTAAAGTCTCTGATATTTTATTCATTATATTAAACAGCATGAAGTTTACATTTGATCAGTGGCGATTAAGATGGAGTTGAGGCCCCGCGCAGAAGAAAATAATTGGGCCCCTTAAAAAAGAGAGAATCAAAGGAATAAAAATACATATTGACCATATTTTTAAATAATTAAAACATATTATGTACTATTTATATTTTGAGTAGAAAAAGGTGAAGTAAGTTACTACATCCACTGATTACTAATGCAGATGGGACACTTCCTATACTTTCAATGGGTAACTTTTCAAAATGACGTATCATAGACACTTCCTATAACTTTCAATGGTAACTTTTCAAAATGACGTAGTTATATAAAGAACCAGAACGATTCTATAGCTTTTTTTAATGTCTGGCTTTAATCTTTGAATTGTTATTGAGTTGATAATCTTGTGGAGACATAATACTTCTGAAATACTTTGTTATATGTTATTTTAGTCTTACTTGTTTATATTGGCTTATTACTTATTAATCACATTGCTTAGATTGTAACTTAGATGGCACTACTAACAGTTAAATGCCACCATCAATAAAGCCAATAAAAGAAGTCAGGATATGATATCATAAAAATGGGTACTTTCTGTATAATCATTATTGTGAATACTACCTTCTCGATTTTTTCTGATTTCAATTAGTTAATGTATTTTTAAAACCAAAACGTTGATTTTTAATCATATTTTAGACTTTATACATTCAAAATATTTTTAATACAAATTTGCTAGCAATTTCTTTCTAAATTGTTAAACATTGATGAAACTTGTGTGTTCATATAATTATTATCTATTTTCAAGCTTCAGAAAACAACATATAATATATTAATATAATTTTATTGAGAAATTATATTTGTACAAACTGAAGTTATATATCAAAAAATATATTAGTGATATTAAATAATAATAATGAAAACATTTCAAAATTACTAATATACAGTACATTTACTAAGCCTAAGCGATGAGTTCTCTCTCACAACAGGAAATATGTTGTATATTATTATAAATTTCAATCTTCTTTTTCTTCTTCCTGTTTATATGGAGGGTATGGACCATAAATTCCAATCTACAGTAAATACCTTTTATAAATAACTAACGTTAACTTCGATCCATGTGCTACGATCAAACATCTTAAGAAAAACAAGATAGCTACTAGAAACCAAAGTTGCTTATGGGAAGCAGATTATTACATAATATTATTCAATATATTTCTATATTTTAAAATAACAATCCTTTATTATTTAAATGATTTTGGAAATATTAATACTGGCCAATGTCTTGAAAAATTATAAAACTTACATTCAAGAAAAAATACACTAAATCACCTAACTGAGGAGGTGCTATGGTACTGAAATTTCTCTGTATTAGCTAAGTGTCCCATCTGTATCAATTAATCTGTGACTACATCCTTTTCGCAGTGTTGCCAGTGTAGTATTTGTATTCGGCATACGGTAATTTTGTGTCATTGTATTTGGACTTTGATTGTTAATGAAAATAAGCAAATATAAACATACTATCAGGTTTTACTATTGATTGAAAACTTGTAATTATGATTGCATTAGAAAAATGTGTAAAGTTGGGGTTTTGCGGGCCCCGGCACGCACCCGGTATGCCTGCTGTTAAATCCGCCTCTGCATTTGATTATTGATAACTCTTATTGCATTTTTTTTATTTTTTGCAAAAATCTTTTCAAAAATGAAATAATATTGTTTCAATATAGACCAATAGATAGCAATTTTAATCAAATACATCAATCTTTCATTAATTAAAAGTTAATAAAAAGCTATAAACAATTTTCCAATCATAAAAAAATAAATTTTTTTTTATTGAAATTAAACAAATATTAGTTACATTCTTAATTTTATAATCATAATGATAGTTTTTTGGCTAAATTTCAACATTTTGTATGGCTTTGAGTGGTTAAGTCATGTGTTTAACTTAATCATTATTACATATTTTACATTGTAAAAAAAAATTATCTGTATCTAAGAACAAAATAATAGTCATTTTAAACTTTATGTACTCATTTTAACATGTAGATTAAAAAATTATATAAAAATCATTCATTTTATTATAATTTTAAAATCATTTTAGTGTTCGGGATACCACATTGTGATATAGGACCATGTCATTAAAACTTAAAATCTTTCTTTTCTAACAAAATTAGCAATTCACCAGTGTAGCAGTGACATATAATGTAGAATTAATGTAAGAAATTGGCATATGGTGATCCTTGAATTACAAATGTAAAATTTTTTATAAGAATTATGATGTTAGATTATTATTATTATTTTTTAGAATTTTCATTTCTGCATTCATTAAAACCAAAGTGAAAGTTCATTATAATCAAAATTATTAGCATACATTAAAATATACATGGATTGGGACAAACAAAATATGTTCACTTTAGCCAAGTGTTCATTACAATAGAGTCCATTATATCTAGGGTTGGCTGTACCAGAGATCATAAAAGAAACCATTTTAAAACTAATGAAACATTCAATTAAGGATAAGAAACAGATATTAACCCATTGAATGCTTTGATATAATAGATGTTAATAAGGATGTGAAATAAAAAATGATAAAAAAAACAATAAAAAACAAGTTAAAAAATTCAATCCTGATTTTATTAATCCAGCTTTTAGCAAATCATTTTTTTGTGTATTTATTGAAATTACATCTTTTTGATGGTAATTCCTAAATTTTTTCAGTTGCTGAAATATTTTTTAAATTATGCAAAAACAAACATTGTTTATATTTGAATGGCTCAATAGAATTTGGTTATTTTTTATCCCATCCTGTCAGTTTTATGATCTAATCTATCAAAGTTATCATGATTATGTGATTCAATAAATAATATTTTTGATAATTTTAAAAAAATTAAATTTTTCATAAAATGAGTTATAAAATGCTGAAAATTAAAAAATATTGTAGATAAGAAAATAATGATTAATTCTGTTACAATAAAATAAAATTTATCTTAATTGTTCATTTTTTTATTTTAATTTCACCAAAATTTAGGAGAAAATTGCAAAAAAAAAAAATTCCAAGGCCATTTAAAGGACCTAACACTTCTTTTACAGTAGCCACTCACTTCCTAGAAAATTATAGACAAGCTTATTTTGCACATGGGTGTGAGGAATTGAGTGCTGAGCAACAATGAACCATCTGTAGTCCAATTAGAGAAACAGAAAATGCATTATAGCTGTTTTATGTATGAGATTACACCATTTTTGTACTGTATATGTTAGGATTTTTTGATATAAATAAAAAAATTTATAAAAATATTAAAGATGACAATATTTCAATGAATTCATGTAATTTTCTTAATAAATGTATGACATAGCAACTTCATTCAACAGAAGTTACATAATTCATGATTTTTTTATAAATAATTTCTAAAAATTCAACTGAAGTTTTTCATTCATGGCTCATTTTGTTTTAGGAGTTGTCACTATATAAAAATATCAATTACTTTGTTGGATGGTTAAAATTTCATATATAAAAAAATCACATTTTTGTTGATCTCATATATGTAATGAAAAGATAAAATTTGGAAAATGCTTACATTGTTAGAAAGAAAACAAATATACAATAAATACTGAAAATATCAAAAGATTTCAATGAAAATTAAATGAGATTTCACAATTTTAATTTTTATATTTTTTGCATATTAATTAGGCTTAATTTCAAAAATATGCCAGCATCTAAGAGGTTAATTTAAAACTTTAAAAAATACATTTCTATTTTTCATAAGAAAAATGGAACAACTACATCTGAATAAAACAATACTTTTGAGAAGAACAAAACATGTAACAAACTATCAATTATTGAGCACACTACATGACAAGAAGAGGGAGTCCATAAATCAATTCTCAGGCATTTATCTTTGCCAATTGAAAAAGAAAGAAGAATTTAGATCTATTCAGTAATTGGCTGGAACAAATCTGAACTTTCTTTAAAGCTATCTGTAAATGGCAAAGATATCCGAAAAAAACAATGGCAGAGCTAGGCAAAGAAACTCTAGTTTTCCTTTCTGTCTTGCTGTTTTATTCTATATCAACACTTCACCATCAAGATTCACTGTCAATATCTTAGTACAGCTTATTTTGTTCTCACTCAATCAGTCCATCAAGAAATCAAGAAAAATATATTTTTCTCACAGAAATTTGCTTATATGTTGTTCCTGGAACACACACAGACAGAGTTAGTACTACCTATTGTGACACCCTTTGGCAAAATTGAAATTAGCATCCTTTTTCTTCATTTAACATATCACTTCATAAAAATATCTATAACTATGAAAATTGGTCAGGATAGCCATATGGAAAAGTGATTACTTGAAGAATTTGAATTGAATTCCAGATCCCACATTTCCAACTTTTTAAGAAAGGTGTTGAATCTGTCAATTTTATTATGGATGATTAGCTCTAAAAGTGGCTACCATCAAAACATATTCCATGTCAGCCAGAACAGCTGCATGGAAACACTTCAGCTTTCCATACTAGAGGATCTGGATTTGATTCTCAGAATTCATCTCTTAGAAATATTATTCATGGGGTTCTGACCTGGCCAATCAATTCACATCCTCTACAATCTGGCTGACCTATCTGCAGAAGTGGGAAGCCTGTAACAGAGTTGTTATAACCTCTCCACTTAGTAAACACTACTGACTGGAAAATGGCATCATCTGCTGTACAAAAAAACACATTCCACATGCATTTTGATGGCTTAATTAAAACTTAACCTAACCTAATTTGATTGATGGCCAGATGGCCAAAGTGCCAGGAGAGGATCCACTTCGGTGGAAAGTGATTCTCCTAGAGCAGGGATGATCAACCACAGCCTGATTCGCAAAAAAATATTACAAAATAAATAGATAAAATAAAATAAAGTCCTTAACCAAGAAAATGAAATACGAATTTTTACAGCACATTTTCCACTAAATACAGAAAATGCACCAAATGAACTTCAATAGGATATAACAGACTTGTAATTTAGATTTGAAAGATACTTTTGAAGAAAAAATTTGGTATATTTTTATAAAACTTATCAAAGAAAATCAATTTCCCAACTTAAGGAAGTATGCAGCAAAAATTCTATTGTTATTTTCCACAACTTATGCATGTAAACAGTCTTTTCACAATGAGTTTAATAAAAAGTGAAATAAGAAATTGGCTAGCATACTAACATCTTAAAAATAATTTAAAATTAGCAGTGACTAATGTTCAATATTTCAGATATATTGCATTCACCTCAGTTTCAGTAGTCACATTAAGTATACCTATGTTAATTCATAATCATATATGAATAAATAATTGTGATTTACCCCATTTTTTTTTTTCCTTGTGTGCAGCCCACATTAGTTTGAAAGTTTTAAATGTGGCCCTTACATAGAAAAAAGTTACCCATCCCTGTCCTGAAGGATTCGGATTCAATTCTTAGGTCCTACACCTACAGATTTTTTCAAGATATGTTTGGACACAGCTCATTGAATCCAATCTTTCACCTAACAGCTGACCCTATCAGGTGGACACAGAGTTGGGGTATTGACATCGGCAGTTTTAGGTGGTGTCGGTGTCAGCAATAACTTTCTCATTGTTCATAATTTATTAGTTTTTAATTTAAAAAATGTATTAAATAATTATTTTCTTTTTTGGAGAATAAATAATTTTTTCAGTAATAAATATTGAATAAAAATGTATTCTAAAAAATCATTTGTGCTTATTTACTAATCAGAGGAGTCGGTGTCAGCACATTTTCCTGCCAACACCCCAGCCCTGGTGGGCAGCCCATGGATAGGCATTTAAATGCTCCATTGATTAGTGTACACTTATGAAAAGTGGCATAAAACCATGAGAAAAAAATTTAGCTGTAATATCAATCAGCAACATTTAGCCACAAATAAATACTTTCAACTTTCCACCCTGAAAATCTAGGTTCAATTCCAGGTCCTACCCCTTGGAAAGTTTAGTCATGGAATCCTGAACTGACCAACACCACCTAGATGACAAGGCCTGGGCGCTGCGTTATCAGCTTCTACTGACATCTAATCTCAATAATGAAGATTTCAAACTTTTGGCAAAAAATACTGAAGGGTAAATATACATAATTTATTTATATATTTAATAATTTTTATAATGTAAAATACAATATGATTTATATTATTAGATTTGATAAAAAATTATATATCTCTCTACCTAATGAAATATCCAGATATAATATTATTAAATTATACATAGCTAATACAAACCATAATCTCAATAATGAAGATTTCAAACTTTTGGCAAAAAATACTGAAGGGTAAATATACAAACTTTATTTATATCATATATTTATTACCTCATAAAAAATGAAATTTAAATTTTTTAGTTATTCTGTTGCCAATATTATATTATCATTAAAAGATGCTATTATGAGACCAATAAAGAAAATTCAGAATGCCACACATTTCTGTAAAGTACTCATTATTTCCATTCTTTTAATTATCAGTTTCTCATTAGATATAAAAACAGATAAATAATAATAATGTTATCATTTTTTATAAAATGAAAAAATTATACAAAATCAATAAAATTTATATAAACTTATTAATAAAAAAATAAATTTTTAAAGGTTACAGAACTATCTTGTGCTAAGTTATCAGATTCCAAGAAAGATTTATGGACACCTTGTTCCCCTAACTTTGATTTTGCAATAAAAATGACATGGCTAGAAGTTCCAGATGACAAACTTTTAGAACCACCTGTAACAATGGTAATTGTCATATATTATCTAATATTATAAGCTAATATTTAAATTATAGTAAAATATTTCAAAAACAAAGTTATTATAGGACTTATCAAATATGTCATTTGGAATTCATCATTTGATAAATTCAAAAGCTGTATTGATATTGGATATACAAGTATCCCTCAATTTATCAAACTTTTGCTTAACAAATTTTTGATGTAATGAACTTAATAAATATATACGATTTTTCATTTTGAAAAGAAAAGTTTTCATTTTTTTGATAAACTACAGTATTTCATCATTGATCAATTAGCAATTATAATTTGTTTAAATTAATGATTTTCTTGCTTATTTTCTTTATTGATTGTATCAGATATGTTAAATTTACTCAGTGTGCCGCTATAATTTGTTTAAATTAATGATTTTCTTGCTTATTTTCTTTATTGATTGTATCAGATATATTAAATTTACTCAGTGTGCCATTGATTTTAAGACAAAATTGAATTCTGCTTTCACTAGAGGATCCAATATTGAATCAAGTAGTTTGCATATACTTAATAATATGAGTATCCATAATGTATTTATTTCACTTTTCAAAAATTTTCAATTATACATTACTTAATTTTAAAAAACTATGATTACACATTACTCCAGATGAACTTATAAAAAAAAAATGCTTAAAAGGACCAGGATTAAAAATAACTTACCTTTAATTAATAAATAAAACTACTTTTTAATCTTCCAATCCCTCTTCTGAATTCTTTCTGAAAGAAAATATTTCCTTTTAAACAATTTATGTAAAAATTATATTACATGGTATGATGTAATGGTTACGTAAAAGATAAAAATATAAATAACAAACATATAAATACAAATAATAGTAACTAATGAATAAAAATAAAATATAGGTTAGATAAAAGTGAGATTTACAGAATCCCATTAATAGATAATAATAATATTAAAAATATAATAAAATTATAAGTACAGTGGAATAAGATATAAGAAATTTCAGAGTAGAATTTCTCAATATAAGACTGATGTTAAATTAAACTGAAAAAATACGGCTTTATGCCAGAAGGCATATGACAATTACCATATTTTATGGGATGAACAGAGGTGATTAATACAGTTCCACATCATATTTCTGATGACTTTTTAGAAAAACTTAATATTTTTAAATAGAATACTCATAATGACATTATGAATAACCAAGATACAATCAACAAACAATCGAAAATTTTGATTAAGCAAGATTATTTGTAAATATGATATTTTATTTTTTAATTTATTATTTTATTATTATTATTTGTGTTTATTATTTATATGTTTGTTATTTATATTTAATTTTTTTATTTAACTATTACATTACATCAGACACTCATTCTCATAATTTTGAATGATTCAAACCATAAAGTGACATATTATTGGGCCTATGGAATGGTAGAATTCAATAGTCCCAATAATATGTCAATAATAAAAAAATTATTATTATATTATTCCTACAAATCAGATAATTTGATTGTCTGATGATATGCTGAGTCAGTTTTAAAGTAAGTATGATTGAGCTACAGATGCATAAATGGATACGGTATTAAAGATATAACATTAGAAATTATTGTTGCAAAAACCAATAACAGTAGAAATGGGTTGATTCCTTATAAATATCATTTAGTGAAAACAATTTATTGGCATATTTTAATCATTATCATTTCATATGAAGTTTGAAGGAGAGATGATGATCAAAGCTTATTCCTAAATCAGTGTGATTATCAGTAGGAGAAATAACCATATCAAGAAATGAAATGTAAAGACTTTCAGTGATCATTTTTTATATTAATGTCATTTTGAGGAACCACAAGACCAATAAGTGAAGATCTTCAAAAACTGCTTCCTTATCAATATTTATTCATTTTAAATCATCAGAATATCCTATTATATTAGATTTTAAATTTAGATGAAATATAGAATTAATGTACTGTACAATGTAAACAAAAAATCATATAATACAGACTCAAGAAATTCCAATTAGTGATTTATATTCATCTGAATAATATTCTCTTATAAGTAATTTTCTATTTTGTTATTTATATTAGTTCTAGTTATTTTATATTAATTCTATAGTGATTTTTCTATTTGTGAAATAATTTATAACCCAGAATATGAAAATATATTCTGATTTCTAAGTTATCGTTTATTTTATTTAAAAAAAAATAAAAAGTTAGTTTTATAATACAGCAATTATTTTCTTTTTATTGGATGGTAATATAACTTTTTATGTATTTTATATAATGTTTTATTTATTAGTTTAATTCTGTTTTTTTGTTTCATTATTTGTCTAATATTCTTTATAATTCCCCACTGGAGTTGTGAGAAGTATTAACTTAAGTTTATTTTCACAAATAAATTCAAATTATATTACCAGATTTATTATTGCTATTTTAAAACTCTTAAAATAGCAATAAAATATTTTCAATTTTTTATTTTTGTTTCATTCAACAAGTTTTTTGAGTTATTAATCAATGAGTAAACAGTATCAGTATGTAATAAAATAAAATTAGTTAAAATAAATATTAGTTATACAATTTATTCAAAATCATGTATATTTCACCCAAGAAGTTTCTTGATATTATATATATGTATAATTGATGATGAAATTAAAATTAACTTTAATCTCAACTAATTTTATTTTAATGCATTTTGAGTCATCTATTATTATATATTAATTCCATTCTTAGTGGAGAGATTTACACAAAATTCAATATTTGAATTCTTTCCAGAAATCTATTGAAAAAATTTTATTTTGGTTGAAATCAAATTATTGTTATATCCCTTTAATAAAAAATATTGTTTGTATCCCATATCCCAAAAATTTACATCACATGCCTGAATTATGTTGAGAAGCATTATTATGTCAGAGAACTAAAAGATAATAATTTCATAATATAATTTTACTTTCAATCTTGATATCTTTGTTACACTATAGTCAAAAGTGAGAAATTTCTTTGCAAATATTTCAAATGCACTAGTATTATTGTAAATTATAAATACAATTACTGTTTCACATTTTTCTTTTGTTTCTTCAGTTGAAGTGAATATTTTGTTATTTGGCTTATTGATTAGTTATTCTAAAATGCATTTGTGCCTTCTCTATCTTTTTATGTTTCCTTTTACTCTATAATATTTGCAATTTTAAAAATTGATACAGTATTATTTTGTAGTTTTATTAATGCAAAAAAAAAATGCAAATTAAACAAACATTGATTTGATATTATTGTTGTTTAATTTGCATTTAAATCATGATGAATCCCTTCAAACCAGTAGTTTTATTAATTTTCATTACTATATTTTTCATTTTGTAAGTTTAAAAATTAAAATATTATAATCAGTTATGAAATAAATATGCTAATAATAATCTTTATATATTTTTCAGAGTGATATACAGTTTTGCTTAGCTAAGTTCAAACCAATTAATATTAAGGAAGAAGTAAGACTTTTCAAAAATTTCATTAAACTTTTGGAGAAGAACAATAGTGAAAAACATTATCAGTTTTAAAAATTAAAATGCTTTTTGTACATTAATTCATATTAATTAATTAAAATATACAATATAACAACACTAATTATTGAAGTTGTTGTTTATGTAATTAAATGGCATTTCAGTATATTTTAATAAAAAAGTGGTAACATTTTTTGGCACAGGAACAATTGAAGTTGTTGTTTATGTAATTAAATGGCATTTCAGTATATTTTAATAAAAAAGTGGTTACATTTTTTGGCACAGGAACATATTATAAATTTTTATGATAATTAGATATAATTTAAGAGAATTCAGTTTACAAACATTTTTTAGGATACTTCATTGTCACTTCATGTTTTTGAATTAGAAGTTATTTGTATATGTATCTTTTATTGCTTATAGTGTTTAAATTATTTTTAGTAAAAAGAAAATTATCATGAATGATCTTATTAATGTCATTTTAATAAGTCATGTCATTTCACAAAAAATATTTAGTAGATTTATTCCAAAATATATAATATATTAAAAATTTAAAGAAAGCTTTTACTGGTTTAAATAATGCTTAAATTATTAAAGATTTTTAATAAAGTTTAATAAACACAATAATCATTTTTCATTGAAAAAAATTTGAAATGATTATAATATCTTTTGAGTAAAACAAATAGATATAAACATATAGAATAAAAGATTCTTATGCCATTATTTTGTGACAGTCACAGGAAGACTTGAAAATTAATAACTACATATTTTGAATAAAAAAGAAATATTTGAATTAATTTTGAATGTTTTATAATATTTTGTTCTTGAAATATTTTGCATATAATCTGGTACACACAAACAAGGATTATAATATAATAAAAATCTTATTTGAATCATTATCATCATATTATGATAGTATTTATAATTTTGTTTACAATTACAAGTGCTACCTAGTAATAGGCTGTATATAGAGCAGGGGTTCCCAAATTGCAGCCCGTGATGTTAGATCATCCGCGATATATAAGCAAATGAAATGCTTTATCATATTATAATTAATAATTGTAATATTAAAAAAATGCATGTATAAGTGCTTCCAAATATGTTTTCATTATTTGGAATACATTTATGTATAAGCTACGTAAAATCTTTCTCAATCATGAGTATTAATAAGTCCAAATTGAGATCAAAATTAACTGGTGAACTTTTACAAGACTTCAATCATGAGTATTAATAAGTCCAAATTGAGATCAAAATTAACTGAGTCATGAGTATTAATAAGTTCAAATTGAGATCAAAATTAACTGATGAACTTTTATAAGTGATGTTAAGGATACATCCAAATGACTTAGAACCAAAGCTCAAAATGATATTATTAAAAAAAAAACAACAACTCACACAGTCAGATATTGATGAATTTATTATTTTTTCTTTTTTATTTGAAATTATTTAGTTAATTTTTTAATTATTTTTATTTTAAACAGTTTGTAATAAAAAGTAATTATTGTCATAAATAAATAATGATTGCTATAAAATTAAAATAAATTTTTCCCTTTTGTCTAACTTTTTATCAATTTGAATATATTTTTCCATAACAGTTTTTTTTTTGGCTCGTCAAACATTTTGGAATTTACAATTTGGCCCACCTAGACAAAACTTTGGGAACACCTGATATAGAGGATATATATTTTACTGTAAATACAGAGGACAGATGCTTTTTACCATGTGACGTGTATACACGGCAACGGAGGTTAAGTTGTTAATATTGCTACAATATTAGCATAATTTTGATTATCAGTTACTATAAAGATATCATCTGTATGCTAATAATACACTATAAATTATAATGTATTGTTATCTATGATGACTATTTTTTCAATTTTCCTAATTAGAATCTTTGATAGATGCTAAATAAATGAGTACTTGTAGAATATTATTTTAGCTGTGTGTTGAATTTTTATTTAAAATTATTTACATACTATAAAAAATTAAATCAGAAAGTTTTAAATTTCTGGGTGTATTATTGTTGTTGTTAAATATATTTAGATTTTAATGTTCAGGATTGAAATTGAACACTTGAATATAATGAGTTTGAGAGTTTGAGGCATAATTTGTTGTTATTAAATGAGAAATACTGTATTTGAGGAAGATTATTGAGATAATCTGCTATATTTCAAAAAGTATCTTTTCCTATTTAAAATGTCATTTGATTTGTCAGATTTCATATTTGTAAATTTTTCATAGGTACAGAATATAGTTGACTGTTTTTCTTGATTAAAATTTATTTTCTTGAACCATTAACCCCCTAATTTTAATATCAATTTTAGAAAAAAATCTGTTTTGATTTATTTCATCTCAAATAATATTGTCGGTCAGGGCTGTGCGGTGCTATGAGGCAGAGAGGCGGCATCATAGGGGGGTGGCATAAACAGCGAAATCGAAATACAATTTGAACCATTCAACAATTGTTGGTCAGGGCCGTGCAGTGCTATGAGGCAGAGAGGCGGCCGCCTCAGGCGGCACCATAGGGGGGTGGCATAAACAGCGAAATTGAAATACAATTTGAACCGTTCAACAGTTAAAAATGTTTATGCAACGCTTTTCTATATTGATCTATGTTGATAGTTCTGCTTTAAGCTTACAAGTATATAGACAATATTCGATTTTAATGTTAGTTTGTCTCGAGAAGTGGCAAGTGCTGTGTTTAAATCAGTAAATCAAAATAAAACAAGATCTGAACTAGCTAAGAGGACCTGAAAATAAAATTAAAAATGCAGGAGTGCTTTCAGACTGGACTGCCCCTCATCAACTCACAGAGAAAGTGAGCGTTAGAGAGAACCTAACAGAGAATGGAATATCTGTAAAAACAAGTGTAAATTGTAATTTAAACCTCAAGTGTCAGGTGAACGATAAAAACAAACAGGTTGTGCGTTGGGATAAAATGTTAGGCAGAAGGGAGGGTGGAAATAGGGCAATAACAAATACAAAATTTATGTTTTCATAATTGTCAAAATAAAAATAGTATTCGTACATTTTGTGCAGTTTTTTAAAATCACAAACGAAGGTTATTTTAAAGAAAAAACATTTAAGGGGCGGCATTTTGAAGATTTGCCTCATACTGAGAAAATCTACCGCACGGTCCTGTTATTATATAACTTTGGGAATGACTAATTACACTTGACACAATTATTGACTTAATTCTGTTTATATTTTACAGTTTGAGTTTAAGGTTAAATACTTTAAACTCTAACTAAAAACCAAAAAATTCTAGCACCATCATTAGCAATATTCTATTGATTATCTGGCAATTATTGTTGCCGGTGATGGTGTTTACTTAAAACATTTTAAATAATAAAATATTTTGTATATTTAATCTGCTAATTATGCTAGAATTTATTGGATTTTGAAAATCAAACTTGACTTTATATCATTTATATTACTAATTTTTAAGGAAAATTATTACTTTGTCAAATTTTGTTTGAACTTGTGTATGATTTCTATGATTCAGTATACTTTAAGCAATAAAGAATTCTGTGTTTCTTAATTATCTTAATTATAATATAGTTTGAGAATTATTAATTTAACTACATTCATCTATTGTTTTGTGATCTATAAATAACTTAATTTTAATGTTTATTTTAACAGGAATTGATATTAAAAATGATAAAGTATTAATTTTGGCAACCACTAAAATACCTTGGGTTTTAGACTCTATTCTTTTAAAAAGGTAAATATTTTAAATATATATATTTATAAATTAAAAAGTTCTAAAAGAAATATGAAAATTTTAATACTAAAGTATCTCAGTTATTTTACAGTAAATTAATTACCATAATTAAAAAATAATTATATTTTAAGAATTCTTTTTTGTTTCATGCTTGTGGAGGTCATATTTTATTGTCCTTGTTCACAAGCCACTTCCAATGATGTACCACTTTGGACTACCTCAACTTACAAAAACCACTCTTCTGTTTACAAATGAAACAGGAATCGCATTTGTTTTAATGTTACAAAAAGATTTATGGCTGTCTGAAATGCAACTTCTTTGTTTACATAATATTGATAAAGGAGGTATCAAATTACATAATAATTTATTAAAAAACAGCAACATAATGTAGAAAAATGATTTTTTTTTTTGCATTATAGATTAGAGACTTGTCAGAAATAAAACTTTAATTCAAACAGATGATGTAGATTAAAAAATAGTGAAAATTTTTTAATAAAAACTCAGACTGATAGCCAGCATGAAACCTGGCATTGTTAAATAAACACAACACCACTGCCAGGTTAAAATAGACTTGGTCAGCAGTGTATTAATAATGAAAACTTAATTAGCAATGCAAAATAACAGTAAACTGATTAATTCAAAATAATAAATAAAATTAAACAATAACTTATTTTACTACCTCCACATTTTAATGGAAAAAGCAATCAGATATTGATATCATAAATGAGAACTGAAAGTCACTAATACAGCAAGCAGTTCTAAATTATAACTCTATTTGCCCCTAGCAGACAAAACTTTTAAGTAATAACTTGTATAAAGTCCTGTGCTTTAGCTCCTTTAATGCACTCATACAACAATTTCAATTCCTAATTTATAGATAAAACAATTCATGTTGTTATCTTTACAATTTAAAAATAATTATTTATTGATTATAAATAAAATAATCAACAAGAGGCTATTTTTAATTCTTCTGTATCTTGAATAGGATCAGTGATATTATTTTAGAATAGATGACATTGTGTGACAAGCAAGTTTATTGGGAAATTAGCAGTTCTGTTTTATAACTTGTAATTCCTAATTTCCTGAAGCAGAAAATGTGAAATATAAATTAATCCTTAAATTAAATAAAATATCCAAAAGAAATAATGATGATAAGAAAGAGGAGAATAAAATTAATTAGAAAATGGCTGGATTAAATCTTCACATCTTGAAACCATCCTTAAATAGATATTTATGTTCTTGATGCATGGATCTGAGTGATCTGCTTTTAGTTTTTCTATGGCTATCCAGCTTAAATTTTATTCAAAGGAAATGCTTTTTATCTGTTTTCAAAGGGAGAATCTTACCCCTTATTATTTTACATACTACTTTAAATTATATACTACTACTATAAATTTTAATTAATTTGCTGAAAACTTTATATTTTCCAACATGCAATTTAACTGCAGAAATTAAATTTAACATATGAATTTATTTTATTTTTATATTTTATTTATATTTGTGTTTCATTAAATTGTATCACACCAAAAACAAAAATGTGAAAAAAATGGGCCAAGTCCTATTCTACCAGGTGGTTTGGCCACCAAAAGAGTAGAGATCTAAAACAGGTGCCAAGTTCCATTTTAATCCCAATGTCGAAAAATGAGATTTTAAATACTGAAAAAAATTCAATACAGTGTCACATTTTCAGGCTTTTACTTGACAAATTTTAATATCTATGATAGCTGAGTAATAACTTAATATAACTCAAAAACTTACCAAGTAAAAGCCTGACAGTGACACTGTATTGAATTTATTTCAGTATTTAAAATCTCATTTTTTGACATTCGGGTTAAAATGCAACTTGGCACTTGTTTCAGATCTCTACTCTTTTGGTGGCCAAACTGGTAGAATAGAACTTGGCCCATTTTTTCACATTTTTGTTTTTGGTGGGATATCAGTACTTTTTAATCTAAAAAAAAAAAACACTAAATAAATATTAATCTAAGATAACTAAGTAATTCTTCACTAAATGCCATTTTTTCCTTTTAATTGATGTTTATTAATACGAAATGGGTATTTCATAGTGTTTTAATACAGGTAGTAACATATGTCATCGGCCAGAACCACAAGAATATTTCGTAATAACCAATATATTCATTACATTCACCAATATAATCATTAAAAAAGATTGCTATGTAGGAGACGCCGCACTGCTAGATGCGATGCGACGCACTCGATAGCTTTGGGTGAAGTAAATAAGTCACAAAAATAATTGAAAAATTGGCATTTTCAGAATTTTTTTTTTACCTGTATCCTGAAAACCTGAACTCACACAGACCACAACAAAACCACGCCACAACCACAAAATGGTGGTTACTGTGTGGTTGGGTTGTGGCCGAAATCACACTTGCGAACCACTTATATGCGCAGTCTGTTACCGACGGCTGATAGAAAGGAAGCGCTGTTGGCAGCTAGTGTATATTGCACCATGTGAGTTGTGTTCAACCACTGACAACTACAATTTTGTGGATGATACGACCACAAGTTGTGACAGCCACTGAAACCGACTTCAGTTTAGAGGTCCGTCTGAGTTAGATTATGCATTTCTATATTAATATAATAATAATTCATGACCATCCACAAGCAACAAGCAACTACCGTTTTGTGATTGTGGCATGGTTCTGTTGTGATCCATGTGAGTTCGGCCTAAGACCTATACTTGTGCTAAATTTTGATTCTCCACATCTATGGGAAGCACTATATAATTTTGATTACTGATTCAGTGCCCAAATTTGCAATTTTCTGGGCCTCTATCTCCTAGACACTTTGATATTAAAGCTTGAATTTTTTACAGGGTCGTGAGGGAATAAAATTTAACAATATATACAATTTTCATTTTATTAGCTTAATCGAAAGCAAAGTTATGGAGATGGCAAATATGGCTTAAGTTGGTTTGTGTAAATATACATACGGTGTGTACCGCGCGAACTTGACCAAGCGCATTGCCGAGCACCTTGATTATGTGAATTTTGTTTTCAAAAATGATTTTTACACTTTAATTTTGGACAATAGTGTATTTTAAATAAATAATTAATTTTAATAATCATAATTTATTTACCATTCTCTGAAGTATTTGTTGATTCATAATCCTTATGCAATTCATTTTCTACATGTTTGTATTCCTTGTTATTTTCTTGCATTTCTTGAAAGTTCAGTAATCTTCAGTCATCTATAAAAATCAAATATCAAAAATTAGAATTTATAAAATGCAAGTAAAATATTTGCTTAACTTTAAATATTTAAGTCATCTCTTAAATAGAAGATTTCATTCCTACAGAAGTAATCTACTTTGGAACTTTTCAAACCATATTCATTTTTAGACTTCTGGATCTTTATATTCATTCTACCCCTTGTTATTGTGCAATATACTGTATATAATGTATATCCAGTGGTGAGCTTTAGGGGGCTCGCACAACCCTTTTGTTAAATTTGTCTCTAATTTGCAAGCCCCTTGTTCTTTTTGTTTGCTTATTTATTTATTCCAAAAAAACACATCTCTGTATAATAATCATACTTTGACTTACATTAGTTTTTCTCTTCCTCATATTTGTGTATTTGAATATACATCTTGAATAGTAGCAATCTGGCAATAATGCCCTCTGAAGCAGGGTAGGCAGATAGGGACTTAGCATGCAAAAAAGTTTTTGAAACATAGGAAGGGTGAGAATTAGGGTCTCATCAGGTTTCATTTAAGTTTGGTCAATCATATTGTAGATAACTTAAAATTTAAACAGATGCTGAAAAATGCTGTTTGTTTTCAATAAATTTATTTTTGGGCATCAAATTGTTTAATACTATAATAACGAGATGAAGTTCCATTGTTTAGTTTTCCATTAAAAAACGTCAATAACCTAAGTTATTGTTTTTTTTAATTTTAAAGATTTTATTTATTTTAAAATGTTTTCTTGTGCATGCATTATTTGTATTTTTTGTTTTTGTAAAAAGTAAAGCATTTAATTAGAATTTGATATTTTGTTTTTATAAGATAAAGTGCAAACCCTTTGTTAAAATTTTCATAGTGCACCACTGTGTATATCCACAATAACTAAACAATAAAATTTTAGTTCTATATAATTATATTATAAATCACATCCAACCTATATGGTTTCAACACGTCATTCAGATATTCATAAACTGACAAATTTGAACTTATTTTTGAATATGTATCAAACTTTCAGACATCATTAGTCCAAAATCTGCATAGCTGACATTAAACATTAGTTTCAAATACATGGGATGATGATGTACTAGTAATATGATATTTAAAATTAATTAACATTTTATTCATTCAAAAAATACAATTTTAAAATAGAAGTAAAATAATTTTGTAATTATTCCTGCTTTTTTTTTATACAAAATTTATGATGGCTTCTATCTTTTTAAAAATATTATAAAACTTGTCAATTTATATCAAATTTCAATGAAATAGTAATATTTATAATATGTTTATTTTTATAATCATCTCCTCAAAGTTATGTCATAGATGAGACCAAGACCAGTGATGTTATTAAAGGTAATATAAATTGAATTAGATTTCTTCCATAAACATAATACCATATTACTTCGAATTTAAGCTACACTTTTTATTCAAATTTTTAAGACGTAAAATTTGGGTGCGACTTAAATTCAAAGTGAATATTTTAGCATCTTATTTCTCCTGCTCCCCAACGTTTGGGTTTTTGTTTTATGTTCTAAGCATGCACGTAGTATTGAGGCCATTGATAATAGTTTATTCAGTAGTCCTTGTTTCTACTTTTCTGATTTAATCCAGTTGCTGTTTGATAGTAGCTTGTAGAATCACGTCATATCTGATCATATTTTAATTATAAGAAAAATCATGAATTACTATAATGCTGTTTATAACTGCTGATAGAAACAAATTTATAAGAAAAATCACGTTCTGATTTAATCCAGTTGCTGTTTGATAGTAGCTTGTAGAATCGTGTTGTATCTGATTTTAATTATAAGAAAAATCACAAATTACTATAATGCTGTTTATAACCGCTGGTGGAAACAAATTGTCACTTTTTATTTTAAAATTTTAGTTCTATATAATTATATTATAAATCACATCCAACCTATATGGTTTCAACACGTCATTCAGATATTCATAAAATAAAAACAAGGAAAATTTTCCTAAGGGTGTTTTAATTCGAGCATAAAAGAATGCATGGATGACAACAGAATTGATGAAAGATTGATTAGAATATGTTTGGGAGAAGATACCTGGCACTATTTTTTAAAAAACGAAAGTGATTGTATATCTGAAGATGATTCTCAATAAATTAATTAGCTTATTATGTATATTAGTACCTGTTAAGTAAATAAAAATGTTTCTTATTTTTCAATACCTATTATAAAATCATTTTTAATTTTTCCAAATTTCCAATTTTAAAATCCTACTGCGACTTAAATTCGAAGTAATACGGTATTAAAATGAAGTGATTGGTTCCAGGCAAGAAATTTTGACTAAGATAATGATATATTATATTTACTCTGTACTTATAAATTTGCAAAAAATATGAAACCTAAGAAACTAAAGGCAATTTAAAGAGGAAAAAGCATTTTCTCTTAAACTCTAGCCAGGACATCTAGATAAGTGCTAAGATTCAATAACAAAAATTGCAATGTACAAATCTTTGTACATGGCTTAAATTAAACACTGAATTTTTCAATATTTTTCTCTAAAAGAATTTTCTAAAAACAAACAATGCATCCTCTTTATTCCTTACCTTATTTTGTTTATTGCTTAAGAATCTTGATACAGATTTAATAATTATGGGAGTTCAGCACCTTAAGCATATCTTCAGAAATAACTTCCAAATCAAATTTGTTATTATGTAAAGGTTTCTTTGTTACTTATGCAACAGGATCAATTGTTGGAGTAATACCTGTATCCTAAATATCTATGAAAAGATAAACTTTCTTTACATGTTCTTTATGTTTGTCAGCAGCTTCTGTCCAAGAATCCTTTTTAATGCTTGTTGCATCTATGAGATTGAAGGCCATTCCAAAGTACTTCAATATCTTTTACTTATTAAATTTTACATTTTTTTCCATCCTACTGGATACTAAGGAGCAACACCTTTCAATGCCCATCACAAGTTGTCCATAATTGTAAATCTTCCATTGTTTTTTGTTGCTTTTCTGCTAAAGCTAACTAGCATGATGAACAATTACAGCATTCATCATGGACCAATTGGTAACACAATTCCATCCAGGAGACTTGATTTAAATAAATAAATTATTTTGTGTTTATTAGTTTTTTTAAAATATTTACCATAATAAAATTTATAATTAATGAATTTTTAATAAATTGAATTGAAAATGTCAATACTAACTTCCAGAAAATTGGATTTATTTTTTTCAATAATTTAAAATAATGAAGAATTTTGAGAATTACATAAATTTTATACAATATCTGATGAAAATTTGAAAAACTAATAAATAAAACCACAATGAGTGGCAAGTTTATTGCCTTTTTTGACTTAAATTTGAAGATCACTTGGCACTTTGTGGCTCTGAAATTCAAAATCAGATGGCAAATAATAGGCTAAACTATTGTATTATAGTATATATAATTATATTCATATTAATGTTTTTGAAATGCTTTAATGTCAATAATTAAAACTGGCAGTGAATTGGTATCCAGGAACCAATTAAAAATTTTTATATTGGAATTAATTGAGAAATTATTTTCTGATTTACAAATTTTCACTTAACAGTTTTCTTGATATCAGTAGCCTTTGTAAATCAAGGGATACCTATATTTAATCCATAATAATTATATGCTGCTATCTCAAGAGTTCAATCATTGGATTCATTATTATAGCTGAAAAGAATAAGACTGCTATATGTATTTATAATGAGATATATTCATATTCCATTAAATCAGGTACAAAATTACTATTAATTTATATGGAAAACTTATAATGCATTCTTGAATCCACTCAAATATATTAAAATATCATGTAATTACATAAACGATTACAAAATTACTTCAATTAATTAGTATTCTAGATATTAATACTATTGTAATTATAATTAATATTAATTCTAGATATTAACATTAATTATAATTACAATAATATTAAAACTATTTCTGCAATATTACCATGTAAAACTGAAATAAATAATTTAGTAATATATTATGCATAAGATTATTTTTAAAATATTATGCGTGTTGAAATGTTTTATAAGTCAAACTTATTGGGCCAATTGTTTAAACGGAGTTTCTGTCATCCAGCAAAAACTGCTTCTAGATAAATTCAGATAAATTACGTTCGAGATAATTGCAGTTTTATAAGCATTGCAAAGACATTGACTATGATGAGTCTCTTAACAGAATAGTACGTTCGAGATAATTGCAGTTTTATAAGCATTGCAAAGACATTGACTATGATGAGTCTAACAGAATGGTGGCTAAACCTCAGCTGTTACTACACACCTCAACATTTGAAAATTTTCAGTCAATCAATATCTCGGGCTCTATTGATGATGTCAGTAATATGGCAGAAGTTTGAAGTGAAGAAATGAAGAATGTTTTAAGTTACACTTAAAACATTTAATATATTCTTTAAATTATATTTCACTCAATAATAATTCAAATTAAATATAGAAGATTCTACGAACTATGAAAATTTAATGTATGTGCAAGAAGACACGGTGTAGATTCTAAATCTTGCTAGTGG
This sequence comes from Olivierus martensii, assembly GCA_000484575.1. Taxonomy (NCBI): domain Eukaryota; kingdom Metazoa; phylum Arthropoda; class Arachnida; order Scorpiones; family Buthidae; genus Olivierus; species Olivierus martensii. The sequence continues at coordinate 7,629 of AYEL01060614.1, read as the reverse complement.
TTGGTCTAGAAATGTACTTTAGTAACTGGTTTTCTAGATCTTGTCTGAGCTGCATCTGTTAAGATGCTTTGTTCATGCCAAGCAAATTTTATTAAACCGTGTTTCCGACCACAGTCAAGGTCTAGAATGCATTTAAACAATCAGCCCACTAAGTCAGATTTAAATAAGCTGGGTAGTAATTCTTTATATAAGTACAGGTAATCCTTTACTTACAATGGTGATGTAATCAGTAAATTCTATGATTGGTTAATGCAATTCAGAGTTTGAATCCTATATCCAATGGTGTGATATATGAAGTATCATTTTTTGTGTCTGTTTCTTATAATTTTGTGTTTTTTATATTATTAAGATAATGTGTAGTGTCCTAATAAAATTCAGTTGTGAAAAAATTTATAAAATTTTGGCTCTTTTGACTTCTGATCAAATCCAACTTACAACCTGGTTCGAACTGAACTTTTTTAAAGTTGAGGACTACCTTATGTACAAATAGACCAGATCTGATCCTTTAATAAATTTTCCAAGGAGTAGGACCCAGAATCAAACCTGGTCCTCAGGACAATGCTGAAGCATATCCAGATCAATCTGTCTAATTCTGTTGTTATTATTATTTGAAATAACACAATAATTTTTTTGCCAGATTATCTATATGGAAATGCTTTAGCTTCTCACCAGATGACTCAGGCTTATATCAGGGTCCCACCTCTCAGAAAATCAGACTAGATTGACAATCCCAATTTTCCACAATTCTGTTATTCCTGTATGGGTGTGAATGGTTCTCGTGTATAGTGCATTTATATATAAATTTGATATTAAATGTTTTATGAAATGATATCATGCATAAAATTTATTAATAACTGTTATGAACTCTTTGATCTCAATAAAAATATTTTCATTTGTTCATCTATTTTAAAAAAAAAGATTTCAATGAAAATATTGGAAAGTATTGAAAGAAAAACTATATATAAACTTAATCGATGTTAAAAGGAATTACATTTTTGTCTAGTAGTCAAGATTTTTAGATACATATATTGAATGATGTTTATCCAACATAAAATTTCAATCCAATATTTTCAGCTTACTGAATTAGTATATTCAATATATTTATGAAATCATACTTATTAAGTTGACAATGAGCAATTTGCAAAATGTCAATGTAAACCCACCTCAAGAAGCCATGGCAAGTAAGTTGGGGTGGCATTTGATTATGGAGAGCATGATTAATATTTTGAATTCTGACTAAAAAATGGGCTTTTGCTATATTTTCAGAATGGTTAAAGGATTCACCCAGCAAGTTCTTGATCTTCTAGGGGGAAAAGGCAATCAGAGGAGATTGAAAAACACTGGTGATCAACCTATGCTGCTTCCACAACCCTTTAAAATTGAAAAATACTATTAATTTAATAATATATCATATAGTGTATGAGGGGCATATTTTTATAATCATTTATTTTCTTGTTTTCTTAAAAAACAAATCAGATATGTCACTTAATAAACGAATTATAAAATTTAATTAAAATAACCAAAATGAATATTTTAAAACAATAAAAACTTATATATACTGAGAATAATTTTAAAAAATTTATATAATTTAAGTTCCATGTTTACATCAAACACTAGATGGCACTACAAATGTGCTTAAACCTTGATTTAAACAATTAAATGACTGTTACCGAATACGAAATGATTATTTTTTAAGTTGAATTACAAATTTATTAAATTAATAGTATTAAAATAAAAATAATAACATTATTATTAGCATTTTCTTCTTAATAAAATATTAATTTATTTAATGTAATAAAAATAATATTTTTGGAACAGGCTAATCATTACCTTTCATAATTTTATTTTTTTGAATCGAAAATAGAAAAAGTTTGAAAATTAACTTTCGAAAGTTATTCAGATCGAATCATCATTTTACGTACCGTTAATTGCCAAAAACGCCTAAGCTTTGAAAATCGAATCGATGTATAAAAGAAGCCTAAAACTTTCCCAATACAAATTAAAAACTGATCGATTTTTGAAAGTATAAAAAAAATAAATTAATCTTTCATATTAAAAACGTAATTAGAATAATATATTATAAATATAATAAAATTCCGTAATAAAGAAGTTTAATAATTTAGAATGTAGTAGTGTAACCATGGCGATATCCTAAGGATGAATAAAATTCTGCGTGATATCCAGTAAAATAAAAATTTAATTAAAGCAGTAATATAATTATATTTTCATACTTTTTAAAAAAAGAATAAAACTTTTCTCATTTCTCTTCTAAAAGACATTTACATTTTCAAGCAAATTTTAATAGAAAGAGATCCGATGTTTTATTTGTCAACTTTATAATTACTTTTTTTACTTTTATTTGTCAATGTTTTATAATTATTGCTGTTTGTCAGACATTTTAGTAAATTATTCTCAAATACTTTTAATTACACTATCAAAATTAATATTAGTGGTACGTTAATCCATACATATTTCTTGAAAACACGTAGAAATTAATTAATTACTATTGTGTTTAATAAATTTCATTCACTGTTATTTAATTAAAAATCAAACTTTCACAATAAAATTTAAAAATTAAGATTCTTGGAAATTATATTGCGATGGAATAAAATTTATTTTCTAGTCACATGATTTGTTAAAGATCACATGACTAGCAAAGACGTCAGTGAAATGTCATATGACGTAATACATCTAGTTTCATTGGATTTGTGGATCCAATAAAACTAGATTGATTACGTCACGCGACATTTCGCTTAGCGAAATAGCGCCAATCTAAAATCAATAATAAATATATCAAAACATGTGTAAACGTAATAATCCTCACCTTAATCGCTATAAGATAGGCAAAATAATAGAAATTAGGCGTATCTGAAAGTTAAAAATGCGTTAAAAATTCCCAAAAAGCATAACATCGCCCTTTTATGCCCATTTAAAACATTTCTTGATCATGGCTGATACGAGTTTAAACTTCCGAGCAGGTTTTTTGACTAGCAGGCCCTCCTTAGCAAGTCACCGTATCCAGGTCCTCTTAGGATTTTTGGTAAGAGATGATACTTTCCACTCTAGCAGAATATTAAATGGCATGGCGAAACAAATCCTTCCTCAGGCTGCCACTCCTACAGAGGTCAGCTGGATTGTGAAGGATGGGGGATCGATGGCAGGGCCTGAATCCCATAATATTTTCAAGGATTTTGATCTCAGATATCGAATCAAGGTCCTCCAGAGTGGAAAGCCGAAGCATTTCCATCCAGAGAACCGAATGGTCAATACAGTTCGGTCCTCTGGTGAAAATCCAGTGTTTCCAGATAGCCAATCTGGCCAATACAGAAAAAATCAGATTAAGATATCCATTGAATTTCGAATCACTATACTGGATACGGCTATTTTGAGTTCGTTAAACTTATTATCAAATTCCTAATCTGTAATCCCAAAACATCTATTCGGCTGGAAACGCACAAAAAAATTTGACTAAATTAAAATATCTGCTAAATTTCGGAGACCATTTGAATCCGTCATTTTGATTTAAAAAAAAACCATCTATTTCCAAAACCCAAAATCCTATATTCTGATTTTTATTAAAATAGGACTAACATTAAAAATCCATTATTTTTGTAGTATATACTATAATAATAAAGTATATATATATATACACATATATTTATTTAATTATTAATTAGTTATACATATATATATATATATATAACTAATTATATTATTAAACTCTATTTACCTGATGTTTCTTTAATAATTGTTTAACACTACGCAAATCATGTCCCACATCTTCAGAAGCAAAAGCAGTTTCCAGTTCATCTAATTTTGCTCGAGCATCCTCTAAAGTCCTGTTATATGTATGCTGAGCTACAGCTTGACGTAGCTTTTGACCTTTATCTTCAGTACGAGCACAAAGTTCCTGCCATTGTGTATTTAACTGTTGTAGAAGTAAATCTATTTTTTCAGAAGCATAATGTCCAGACACAATTAAGTTTTGACCATCCTTAATGATTAAAATAAAAATAAGTACTTGTTTATTAATTTCAAAATAATAGCTAACAACTTTTAATGAAATTACTTTATTTTTAAGATATAAATATTAATTTATATAAGATCTATAGATATAAATATTAATTTAGAATTCTTTTTTTTTTTAATGATACGGCGACCACCGAGATCTACACTCTTTCCCTACACGACGCTCTTCCGATCTTTTATAGAACAAACTTATCATAAAATTATTTGCAGGGGAATTATTTCATCAAATAATATTTTAAATAATTATGCAAAATATTTTAATGATGCCAGGAATGAAAGTGATTATTTTAATAAAGCTAAAAAATAAGATTGCAGATAAAATAATTAGATTTTTAAAATCATTATTATTGAAAATTAACATTTTTATTTTAAGAAAATTTCTAACAACATTGAAATATTTATTTATTATTATTATTATTTGATTCACTGACTTTTATAATATTCATAGTAAAATATACATTTCAAAATTATGAAATTCAAACTATCATTTAAAAATGAAACTGGCAAAATGCTCATGCATTTATTAAAAAGAATATATATTTTTTTATTTATAAATATGAGCATTATAAATTTTGATTGTGCTATATGATTGCATTGTTGAAGAATACTATAACTGATGAAAACTTAACAACTCTAATATTTTTTATCAAATTTATAAGATTTTTGTATCATATACAGGCATATTTTGCTTTACAGTGCTTTGCTAATATGGTACTTTCCATTTATATTTCAAGTTTTTATTTTATACCTCAAAATGAAAATTATCTGCAAAATAATACTTAGAATAGATATATAAAACATAAATTTATACAACAGATGGGCTTGGTCTGGATTCATCTTGAAAAACTGAAGATGTTAGATCTAGAATTGAACTTAAGATACTAGAGAGCACTAAACTGCAGTAGAATATTAATACTTTATTTATATACATCGATCTTATAATGTCATTTTGATTTATTTATGAATTTATAATTATGTTTTCTTGAAATAACACTTTTTGATTGCTCTAGTTCAGTTGAAAATGTTTCAATTAAAGTTTCAAATATTCTGAATTGTTTCATTATAAACAAATATTATATATCTTCAAAAATTTCCTACAAATGAATATTTAACTGAAAATATTGTTGACTCTTCATTGATGCCCATACCTGCAATATTAAATTAATTTCTTTTCATATCATCATATTACCACCAATGTATTAAAGAAGAGGTATTTATCTCACAAGGTATAAAACTTTGTGAGATAAATACCTCTTCTTCTCTCCCAGAATCTCCATAGAGATAGCAAGCATTTCCTTTATTTCTTTGCCTTACTGTTATTGTTCATTGCTCATTCAAATCAATGTCCTAAAGAATCTTGATGCAGTTTCAATGAGTCCAAGCTTCTTTAATTTTCAAATTTTTATGACCTGAACTGCAGGCTCAGGTTAAAATCAGATCCTTCAATCATGCTTTCCTTTCAAATTTCAATTAGATTGTCAAATTTAAGCTCCTCATTCAATATCTCAAAAACATTTTCAGAATCAACTTCCAAATTAGATTTGTTGTTATAACATTGGATTTTTCTTTATTGCCTAGTCAACAGAATTGATTTTTGTATTGGCTTTTGAGCCCTGAACATCAATGAAGAAAAAGAGAGACTTTCTTTTAGATACACTTCATTGTTTTGTCAGCAACTTTTATCCATGCCTATCATAGACTATCAGTATCTACATTGAGATCTCCCTTCTTGTGTTATGTTTTTTCTATGAGAAATAACTAAACAGCAGTTGATTTAGATGCAGATGTGTAAATTATCAAAATCATTTCAATGTCATAATTTATATTTTTCTTTTTTTAATGCATTTAAATCTCTCCATCCTATGTTGAATAATATAAAAAAATCTGTTTAATAGTTCCATATTTATTATAGGGAAATCTCAGAAAATTGAATGTTTGCCATTTTTTTTAACAGATGAATCTATACAGTTAAACTTTTTTCACATTTGCCATTAACAACCTGACTATCCTACTAAATATTATAAATTTCCATCAAAATAGTTTAAAAGTAGTTAGGGGAAAATATTCAAAATTTAAGCATTTGCTGTTTTTAAATTATTGTAGCTAAAGGGATAATTAATGTGTTGTCAAGATCCTCTTTAATGATATACTATTGCTAAATAATAATATAATGGTCTTTAATGGTAGAATATCATATTAAATTTCATGAAAATTTGCTCTAGTTCAAAAATTATTAGTGTAGGATATATAAGCAGATAGCAAATAAGATCTTATAAACCAAAGTTTCTTTTAAAAATGAAATTTTAATTAAATATATTTGCATTAAATGCTGTTGTTTGCATACTTAAATGCTTAATTAATAGGCAAAGAGAAGAAAAAAATTGATTTTCTAAAAGATGCTGCATTAGTTATAGAATTTGCTGAGTCTGATTCTTTTTTATCACTTTCACAAACTGTCTACACGGGCTATTTTCAACTTTTTTCCAAAATATGCAGTTAGAAAACTTTATATAAATGGTTTATTTTTCTTAAGGGAATTCCTACTTAATATATTGTTTAATTGCAGATATTTTGGAAAAAATTTTTTACTATATACACAGGCTATTTTCAACTTTTTTCCAAAATATGCAGTTAGAAAACTTTATATACAGGGTGCGCAATGATGCAAGATATCCAAAGAAATGTTATTTACTGGCATGATTGTTAGTATTTTTCCTGTCTTTTTTATTTTACATTGCTCTCTAGCCTGATTACTTAGTGGTAAGAATGAAGAGCATTAAAAATTTATTCTATAGAAAGGGAATCAAAATAGAAGGAAAAGAAAGTAGAATTAGAAAGGGAGAGAAGGGGACAAAAGTGAATGAAATAAGAACTTACAAAGGGCTACTTGATCCAGTTCATTCCTAATAACTCTTGTTGGGCAAGTAGCTTTGTGTAAAACAGTTATAGGTTGGGTTAATTTGTTTAGTATTGTGTTATGAGATCAATAGTCATGAGACTATAATACTTTTAAAAATAGTATAAATAATAAATAATTTATAATTATAAAATAATATCTAAAAAATATTTTTAATTAGTAATTTAAGTTTATTGATTGATTTTATTAATAAATAAAATTTCATTTTAAACTTTTCAAAAATATAAATTATAGATATAGGCATTCCTTGATGTTCCTCAGATTTTATTCTGAAAACATTATATCAATTGGATTTATATACATTTTTATTTATTTATGATAAAAAATGTAAGAGCAAAAAAAAGCAGATGATGATAACTAATTAATAATAGCTTTGTATTGAAAGTGTTATTAACACTTGTTTGTGTTATAATCATCATTGCAAAATTATCTTATAAAATTAATTCTATAATCTCTATTTAAAATGATTTTTAAAAATATGAAAATAAAACAGTTTTTTGTGTGAAAATTTATTTAATTCATAATTTAATGATCATACAAATGGTTTAGAACAGCGCTTCTCAAACTTTTTTCATTCATGACCCTATTTTTCATTACGAGATTTTTCGCAACCCCAGGTATTAAATATGAAATAAAAAATACAAGTACATAAATCATTTACACACTTATTAAGATGAACACAA